>JAAAKL020001434.1:0-31006 GCA_010016065.2 Carybdea cf. marsupialis auct. non (Linnaeus, 1758) | reverse complement strand
TAACTCAGGAACACATTAAGGAACAACGTCGAACTCCATATGATTTTACGACTAACTCCAAAAGAACTTCAACTCATAACTAAATACTTACAACAAGAAACTGACCGATAAAATGTCATGATAAAACATGGACCAAGAGAGAAGCACAATACATGACACTAACTAGTGGTTGTTCTAATAACCCATGCTTGTCAATCAGTGTTCAGTTTCTTGTTCAGCTGATTGACTTGATGTTTGCTGATATCAGGAGCTTTTTGACTAATAAACAGAATGTAAAAACATATGGCATGGTTTTGTGTCTTCTCAAAAGGATTTTGACAAGTTATCCCCATGAAATTTTATGAGCTATTAACACTTCCTAAGAGAAATTGTCTAATTAGTATGGAAACTATTTTATCATTTCTAAAACCAAAGCCCTTTATAGGATGTCTTACTCACCATTTAACAAACAACATTAGTAAACATGAATGTAAACTTGATTTTCATCACCAGCCTTGTCTTAGATAACCCCATTAAACCTAAAAGGCTATTGTGGTATTACCAGAAAGCACTGCCTTGAGAAACCCAATGAGGGTGGTGGGTGATAGTGTCATTTAAATGTACCAAGTTTTTATTACAAAATAAGGTTTATTTTGGTGCAGAACCTTTTTTGTCTTCATCTATAAGTCTACAACGGTCGAACTATGATGTTCTCGAGTTGCAAAATGTTCAATATGAATCACATTTCCTGTCACGAAGGTTTCTCTTTTAAATTGATACTTCAGTATTGCGATTTGTAGTTGTTAAGTCATATATGAAAAGCAGCAATGTATATTGTAACTGCAGTATATCCACTAATATGTAGTAGTATCAGTACCACACAAGTTAGATGTGTACATTTCTGTCTGCACATTGGTATATATACCATTTCATTTCTTTTCCCCTTTTTAGCTAATGGTTGCCAATCATGTATCAGCATTTGATTGCTTGGTAATAGAGAGTATAGAACCAGTCTTGCAGGTATTTTGTATAAACTATGAATTGCAACCAGAGTATTTGTTGGCTGTCATCTGTTGATGTTTTTAGTCTCCAACTTTAGACCCTTCAATTTTGATAGCAGTGATCATTCTCTTCAAGTCTTCTTTTCAAAGTATATGTACTTTAAAATACTTTCATACAAGTTGGTTTGGCAATGCTGTGACCTACTTCTACTTTTTTAGATCAGTCAGCATTGGTGGTACGTCCATATGTGCAGGTCGTGCCTAGAACACCCAAAAATTCTCACCAATTTTTTTTGTGTCTGGGCCTATTGGTTTTCCACATTATCCCAATCTTCTTGTGAAATCAAATAAGCCTGTTTCTTCTCCTTTGAATCCCTACTTTAAAGACAGCATTCATTCCATTCCCCCTTTTGTAGTAGCCAGGGTGTTCTGGCTTAACCTTTTGTAGTAGAAACTCTTGTAAATTTTGACTGGGCACGGATTTAATGCTCATAAGGCAACTGACTGAGGCTAAGGTGTTCCAAACAATTTGGGCACCCAGCTAAGGTAAAGATAGGAAATCAATGTAATTGATTCAACGGATAGGCTACTTCCTTACAAATCATGCAACAAAGGTAAGATATCAGTGATGCCAGTATCACATTCTCCCCAACTTGACTTTTCTGAATGAAAAGACATGTAAAACATCAACTCCTTCAATATCAACATGAATACTGTGGATTAGTTATGTGAACATACATTCAGCTCAGTTTGTTTTGAACTGAAAATATTGTTGTTGTATGATGCATGCTACCGGTATTGCTTCATAAATAGTTTTAACTTATAGTTACGATGAGTTCCACTCCCCCATGCTAACACATTTCATTAGTAGCAGTGGAAAATCCTCCTTACACCAAGGCCTGTAGCTGGAAGCATATTGCTGGGGAGGTTATGTGGGGGGAAAGTACAATTCCTGTATTTTGAAATAACCTCTATTATGCAAGAGGGAACTAATAGACAATTACACCTGTAATCGAAAGCAGAGTCAATAAAAAAATCAATTACCAGAAGTCGAGTAACAATCGGACACTGACTTTGACACAAATACTCCTTCGAATTTTTCCTCGAGGGGGGCAATGCCCCTACAAATCTGACAGTTGAGGGGAATGCCCCATTGCCCTCACCCCCACAGTCATGGGCCTACTTACACCTACTAACATTGTAAATTTATAAAACTCTCAATGAATATATGTTTTCTGTTATGTGAAATTGAAGTGAACACCTAGAATTTTCAGGCACAAGCCTCCACTGTCAGTCAGTACCATTCATGATGTTCGTCAAAGATATGCCCACCATAAGCTCACAGTAGGCCCTACCCACTTTCATGCATTGTATCTTTGATTAATTTTCATCAAATATTTAGCATTTCATGACTTCCTTTTGTTGCATAAAATCATTATTTTCAATGTTTCTTTTCAAAGTATGATTCATTTAAAAGGCTTTTGTAGCATAAGTTTTAGCAATGCTGTGATATACTTGGAACGTCCACTTTTGCAGATAAGTTAGTATTATTCACGCTATTTGTCAGAGACTCAGTACAAACTCACAGTACCCTCTTCCATGTATCTTTACTTTTGTGTGAACTTTGAGCATAAAAATATGGCATTGCAAGAATGTGCTAGCTGTCTCTCAATATGTTTTGCCCGTCGTGATGAGGTAGACATTATAAAGAATACGTCTTTAATCATACCGATAATAATTTTAAATACTGACTATATTTTACTGAAAACTTTGATTTTCTTGATGAAGCATGGCTTTCTCTTTCTGATTTTAAAACAGCCCACTTATTCCAGATTATTTGTAGTTTCTAACCACAATTGTTATGGCATTAAATTAATGTTAAATTTAATTTCTAGCCATATGCAAACTGTGACTATTTGCCATCATTTCTGTGTTGGATACTGGATTACATTTGTCAAAAGTTTTCATTATCAAGATCCTTGGATTATATTAGAGATAATGAAGATGGTAAGAATAATTTGAGCTTACTATTATAGGATCAGAGTTAAACTACAGCGTAATTGCAGGGGATGTGTAAGGGAAACTCTCAAATGTTTAATATGTACAAGGTTGAAATATTGTATTCAAATCTATTAGATAGTCCCAGTATTTGATTATCTTGTGGGTGTTATGGTTTCAGTCAAAATTGTAATGTCATGTGTTCCGCTAATCTAGATACATAACAGAACTCTACAGAAAGGTACATAAGTTTGCCTCTATGATAGCCTTCTCTCTATCTAAGATGTCCAACTGATTTTGATGGGTGATAGTGTTATGATTGACTGGATTAGATATTGACTGACAGATTATTCAGTTGACTTGGTACAAACACAGTGAAGAATAGGCTGGTTCAAGACAATTGGATGTTCTATGCTTATCTGCAGAGGATAGATCTGACATATGGCTTTAAGTGATGCATGTTTCTGTTTGTTGGTGCATAACCTAAATACTGTCCAGCCCTACATTTAAATCATGTTCTGCTTGGAGCCATTCAAAACCTTTGGATAAAAATATAGTTGGCAAAAAGACAATAAACATTGATGGATCCAAGTCACTTGAATGGGATGAGGGCCCTCAAGAAAAATAGTTACATAAGGATTAGGCCTACATGTCTTGAACTATTCACCAGGCGAACTAAAGAAGACTTAAAATTGAACATTATGGTCAGTTGTGAACTACAAGTGAGAAAAAAATTTCATCTGGGACGTGTAGCAGAGGAGCAGAAGAAAGTACTAGCACATCCGAACCATGTGAATCAAACAGTGTTTCTCTGTAACCCAAATGGAAGTTATTATGCACATGTGGTCGTCTGGTCTTAATCTTAGTGAAGTTTTGTTTCGGAGGCTTTGGGTAATGAGTTAAACCTTTAAGAGAGCTAAAGAACATTTCTGTTTTGTATTTCAGATATTCAAAACGTCTGTATATAGTAAAAAAACTCAATATTGTACAAAGAACGGAAACCATTTATGTAATTAAGAGCTATTTTCTTCTGATACTCAATGGAATGGAAGAATGGAACACAAAAAGAAGGAATGAAACTGATAGCCAATCAAAACTCTGAATGCCAGATTGGTGTTGTTTTGAGCGGTCAGTGTCCGTAAGACTGAATGGGTAACCAAAAAGACGAAGTGAAAACACAAATTCTTTCTGTCTGCAAAGCAAATGTTTTCTTGACTTTATGTGGAGCTATTCCAAAATGGCAAATTGAAATGGAGACCTAGCTGTACTTATCATGTGGAAGTGGTCATCAGTATACATTTTCGCACTGTCAGGGGTTTCAAGCAAGTGCTACCCTATGACCAAGTCTCAATGCATAGTAGTGTTCTTGGTCTTTGAGACCCAAGGTTGGTATTTCCTTGTAGGAGCTGATGCTTATACAGGAAAGAACATACTTCTTAATACTGTCAAGTATCCTCAGAGTCGTGCTTCCCCCACATAGCCAGCCCTTGTACTGGCAAGAAAATAGACAGCATTGCTGCAATTTGTTGAAGGCACACAGTCTTTGTGGTTAGTTGAGAATGGTGTTACTGGCATAAACTGTGTGTCGGGTCATAGTGCCAAAACACTTCTCTACAGCCGTTTTAAATCTAGCTTTTCGAATCAAAGCACAAGGTGAAGATTTTATGCCCTATAGTAGAAATTAAAACAAGCAGTGCCAAAATCTTGAAATGGGTAAAGAAGAACGTTAATGGCTATTTTAATAATTATAAGTGAAGATTGCAGTTGTCATTGTTATGAAATGGAATTTATTACTAGCAAAAAGATTTTAAGCTACCAGGAGAACACTGTTTAGTGTCAGAAGAATACATTAACAGAATAAAAGGCAGTAGCATAGCATATGAAGAGATTATGCCGTCAGTATATGAATCATGCAAATTTCCTAATCTCTGCTTATTTACATATACCATCTCCTACTATAACGGTAAAGTTATGTAATGTCATTTCATTTTCCAGATTTCCAATATCCAATTTTAACATTTCCTGAGGAGACAACAACCAATGGATCGGCAGGATTACTGAAATTCAAGTGAGTGCATGTTTCATTCTATTTTAAAGGCAGTATTCATTCTACTTCATTTTAAGGTAGACATTTTGTGCTTAATGATATGTGGCGGAAAGACGGAAAATTAAGAATTGAAGAAAGTCATTAGGCACTGTAGTTCCTCTTTTGTCGATTTAATGTAGCTTATTTGCGACTACAATACTCTTTTAGCAAGATAGAACGTAGTTATCTCACTGTAATAGTATACGCTGGAACAATGAAGGCCAGAGAAATTTTCAGTATTTCGTCAACTTTTTAGCCACGTTGTTTATAATCCACATCTCCAAAACAAAATTGTCCGTTTCAAGGTATAGGTATAGCGAAGAAACCAACGTATGTTGTAATTTTCAAGATTACTCATGGTCCTAAAGATACTCGTATGAATTTTATCTTCAACAACATTGAATCTCTTAAACCATTTAGGACTATATCTGTATCATTGTCTATTTTATTTGTTTCCATAGTTACTATATCAGCCAAACTTTCACGCCGACATTTGCGCAGGATCATTGATTGTAAATAGCTACGTCGCTACAGTCATAAATATAAACATCGCGCGATGATATCCTCCACCAAACGATGCGCAAAACATGTTCGAAGCTGCACCATATAATTGAAAACTTCATTGTTAACAGTACTTAAATCATCTATCTGAATATGAGAAAATCCAGCTGTTACCATGATATGATTAGGGGTGGGGTATTGACAGCATCGTGGTCTATTGTGGAAACTTACTTACTTTGCTGCAATGCCAACATTTGCACTTTGTAACAAGAGCAGGTATTCTCTTCTGATTCCTCAATAGCTAGATCATGGTCTGATGTCGAGTTGATATAGAATAATTTGGCAGACATTTTGGCATTCTCTGGCAGTTAGCCGTTTTGCAGTTTCTCGTGATGGTTTCTTTGTTGTTGTTGTTATCTCTTTTATTTTTTAGTTATCCGGTTGTAGGTTGTTTTCTAAAATTATATTAAAATAATTATTTTTCGATAATAGATTTGTCTGTAACTCTTTATTACGATTATGGAAATAACAGGGAACAGAGTTTCATCTGATACCATTCAAGTGATCCATCGTGTAAGCCAGATATAAGTTTCATTGTATTTTATTTTTGTACAAACAAAGAGTCGTTACAAATCACTATCAACCAGACACTTTTTAACGATTATTTATGGTTTCCTTTTTACATCAGTTTTGTACATCGTGTTTGTTTTACAGCCCAGAATATGTCAATTTATGCAATGGTCCTGTTCAACCGGTAAGTTGGCATTGCATATTTTATTTTGTAACATCTGAATATTACATATGTGAACGGTATGACTAAAATATCACGAGCTTGGCATTTGCAGCCATTTTTTTAGTTGATTGTTATTCTCATAGGTATCATGTACCTTGATGCCTCTCCTGCCATTCCACTGTGTCATCGAGTGAATTTAAAACGAAAGTAATGTATCATTCGCAGCTTATTACAAGGAGTACTCCCCTCTCTTATTATGAAAAACACTCCCTCCCCCTCTTTTCTTGCGATACTAGTTTCTCACCATATTACATGCTCTGTATAATCTGCTAGAAATCGTCAGACCCCCAAATACTATACTTTTTCTTCTAGACTTTCCCCGCTGCTTTATATACGTTTGAAGATTTCGGGGTCATTTTACCATGTTCCTACTTCTGTTAAATGGCCCTCCAACGAATTTATAAGAGTGAACAGTACTCCGAGGAAGACTGGATTGACCAGTCGAAATATATGTCACCAATTCTACTTTACACAATTTAATGCTACTTTCCCGTTTGGCCTGATTTTTTGTCTAATTTTCAGTATTTTGAGCATCAGTCTATGTATCATTTTTGATGCGGAACTGCGCTTAGCTTGTTACAGCCATTTTGATTTCTTAATGTAGAAGGGTAATCTGGACAAAGTTGCAGTCCATCAGAAAGATGACAGATCGATACCCTACAATTTAACACGTGCTTACGAATTCACGACCTCGTTCTGTTCCGTTTTTCTCGAACGCCTTACCCTCACTCATTTCCCAGATTATGTCCCAACTGTAAGGATGATCAATTAGTTGTCTCCAAAATGTTTCATCGTTTACAGGGCTTACTATACGCTTTCTTAGAACACCCACTTCTTAAATTATGTATTTGTACTCTTTTTGGAAAAGCACTTTTCATTCATAAGTATTGTAGTTATGTCATGTCAATAATATTTCATTACTATTGATAACAAAAACTTGAATTCAAAGCTATATTACTACTATTTCATACCCAGTCGTCTGTCACGCAGTAATATCTGGGTTTTTTTTAACCATTTGCTACTATATATGGGAGTCAGTTCTCAAGGATGTACTTCACACTACGTTGCATCCCAGAATAGGTTCTGGGTCGTACCTGAAAATTTTATTGTCTTGGAGTGTGGACGAACTGAGATATCAGGTCTTTGCTATGGTACATTATACTTCCTAACTAACATTTAAAGGTTAAAAGGGAAAGAAATAAAACTTAATTTATTAGTTATAGAGTTTACTTTTTATTGTCCGTTAAAGTTGGTTTTGACAAGTTTAAAGATGTATATTGTGTAAAGTTATTTTGTATTGTTATCCTGCATAATACCCAGAGGGGATTTATTTGAAAATGGGTATACATCTAAGGAGTTATAATACATGTACCATCAGTGCACTATTTTGTTAGTAACATAATTCGCACCTTGGTTCAGATAAGAAGTGGTTAGTGTATTCCCTTTTTTTGTTGAATGTATTTTTGATCTCATGTTTTATGTCGCAATAGACGAATGCTGTTTGTCAAAAAGATCCTTTTAGTTTCCCCTTCGTTCTTGGAAAATGTACATTGTGTTTGGCTTCAAGTTTATCAGAGGCAAATTAATGTTTGCAGTTGTTGCATTTCATGTCTTCGGCTATCTGACAACTTCATGCTCCAATTGCTTGACTTGTTTTCGCTTCTAGTCAACAGTTTTTGTTGTTTTCTTTTTGTTTCCTCAGGTTGCACTAAGTGTTTCTAGGCCGTCCACCTCCAGAATTTCGATAGTAAGTTTTTAATTTGCGAATACTCTTGCTTGAGATGATTATAAAGACTGTGCAGTTAATATGAACCAATACTCTTTAGTCCTTTTTGAGCCTGACGGACTGAACAAGGAAATATCCAGATCTCAGCACTGAAGATTTTACGTAAATCGTGTTTCACAATGATTCATTTCCTACGAATTTCAGTATTTGAACTTTTGTGAATGCTAGTAGTTGTAAGAGCAATTTTAAAAGCCTCTTAATAGTATTATTTGGTATTGAGATAAAATGTTACTTATATATTATTACGCCATCAGTCAACTTACTCGTAGGGGAGCGGCTTGATGCATGGTAACTAGAGAATCCGATGTTAGTCATTGGGATACGAACGATACGAACTCACTGTTTTGCAAATTTAGACAACTTTGCATCTTGGCCGAAGAAAGAAATGTACTAATCCATTATCGCTTTAATTTTTGTCCGAAACGGAGAAAACTACAAAGCATTCGTATCGTCAGGCACGTTCTTGCCATCTTTTTTATGTATTATTAAGTGTGGTGTT
Source organism: Carybdea cf. marsupialis auct. non (Linnaeus, 1758) (assembly GCA_010016065.2). NCBI lineage: Eukaryota > Metazoa > Cnidaria > Cubozoa > Carybdeida > Carybdeidae > Carybdea > Carybdea cf. marsupialis auct. non (Linnaeus, 1758). The sequence continues at coordinate 22,363 of JAAAKL020001434.1, read as the reverse complement.
TCAGTTGGAACGAAAACAAGAGATAGTGTAATGTGAAAAGTGAGACTGTTTCGGTGGCATTGATGTTATTTTGACGAATAGATCTTGTTTTCTTCCAGAGTGTCATAGAGGAACATTTTTGGCTGGATTTGTTTTGGACGTTCTTTGTTCCTTTCACTCATTACCATGTCAGGTAATCCAAATATGACTGCGATTTCTATACCAGTAGAAGTACCTCGTGTTACATATGCTATTTCAATCTGATGAAATCTTGCACATAGTCTTATCTTTCCTTTGCTAGTTGCTGATATATGTAACTTATTGAGTGTGCTACATTTACTTGATGGGGGTTCTAAGGCTAACTTCACGTTTTCGTACCATTTGTAGCAAGGTGGTTTCTCCAAAGCAGGACTTGTTGTTGCTCGCAATGCATTTTTAGATAGATACGTCAAGGGTCACAGGGCACAGACGTTTATGAGTTAACAATCTTAATGTCACTGTTGCTTTGCTTTCTATCCAGCGAATGCTAGACGCTTTCTTGCCTTTTCAATAGTTATGACATTACCGGAAGACACTTTCAACGACAGCTGCAGTCTCCGTTTAAAGCTCTGCGCCAAAAAGCGTTGTTGTGCAGCCTAGGCATCACGTTATTGCTCTCCAGCTACCTGACTCTCTGATTTTTAGAGATTTCATTTTAAGCCTCGGTAAAACGCAAAACTGATGAAGTATTAATTTACGTTTTAAACCCGTTTTTCATGCTGCCAGCCTCCATTAAAAGGACTAAAAATCAAACAGGCTTCTAGGAGTTCTGTTTTGTTAGATGGAACGTTTCGATTGAGCTATGTGTTAAATATACTAGTGCAAAACTAGCTTGTTGGCCATCGGAGGGCCGTTAGGAGTTTTTAAAAAAGCATCCCGAAGATGTTTTACAAACTGACAAAATCTGCTATGATCTTCAAATAGAGATTTATACGTTAATACTTTACTTATGTTATCTGCATGGAGTGTAATACGTTTAACAAAAGTGTTGCTTGAGAGAAGTGTCCACTTTATGATGCCCACCCATGGGCACAGATCGCGGCAAGAATGTGTGTGTGTATGTGTGTGGGGGGGGGGGGGAAGAATTGAAGGTGGACAATTTGACATTTCTGGGATCAAAAGTGGGGGGATAAGGCAGCTTTTGCCCTTCAATGCTTAAAATTGAGGGGGACAAGTCCGCCTAAAACCCCTGAAAAACTACGCCCATGTGACCGCCACATACTCTCTCCGTTGAGTTTTCATTTGCCAAATTTGTCAAGTGGTAAGTAGAAGCGTATGTCTGACGTAATTTTTGAATGAAAGAATATGATATATACGGATTACTTGTTATTGATTATTACTTGACTCTTTCATTTCCCTCATTTTTCTAGCTATTTACCTCCCATGATCAAATCAGAAGAAGACAGTGACGAAGACTTCGCGAAAAGAATTCAGCGGGTGAGATGTGTACATTTGGTTGATGTTGACGTCCACAAATGACGTCATCACTGCCGTTTCCCATTGTTAAGTACTACGATTCACTTCATGTAAACCAGATTATGGTCATTTTCCCGTCAATTTAAACACGACGAAAGTATTGTTTAGAATATTGCAAAGTTAACTCTTTCTATTGCTTCTGCGTTTGTTTACATGTATGTTTCAGGAAGACTGGACAACTTGTTCGAGTAACACCCAAGAGAAAATATTTAATAATGAACCACTTGCAAGAAAAGCAAGACTATGCTGAGTAGCGACTATCTTCGCCGAAATTGAACATTACTTGCTGTTCACTGGCTTATTGCTTCTTCATTTTTACTAACAGGATATTGCTTATGTTCTTGATTTGGCGGTTACTCCGTTCTCCTTGAAAGAAAAAAAAGAATTTATAAGAAAGCTAAACGAAGGTCAGTTTTATGTAAAATATTTTATTTTATTTCAATTATGGACCATTTTTCTTCCTTGACTCTATTGTACTGTTGAACAGCGTTATCAGGTGTTTAGCATCAGTTTGCTTTGTCCTTCCTGCCGATGGCCTGGCCCAGGTCCGTAGCCAGGACGAATTCGGCAGCGGGGTAAGACGTTATGACAATAGAGGGTCACAATAAGTTATCAAAAAGTGCGATGCGGTACTCTATGTGCCAAGGTTACACCCAACGTACTACCATTTGGCAGTCGAATCTGTATATTGGTATGGGGAATTAATAGTTTGCGACCTGTGCAGACAACAAACGTAATCATAGGTTGGACGGGCATAAGTGGCGGGAGTCTTTTATATTGTTCACCTACGTACCAGACATATATCTATATTTATTTTTATATTTATATTAATTTATATGGAATATGTAGTTATCTTGTTGATAAATGAATGGAGTGAGTCGTCTACTTTTGGAATTGATCCATTAGTCTACTGATGAACTGCCTGATCGATGCATTTGATTAGTTGCAGGCTTTTAATTTCACAGCTGATTAGTTTAATAGTTTGCTTACCTTCCCCATTCAGCTTCTACGACGGCCACTACAATCAGAAGAAAGCCCATAGGAAGATCAATACAAACAGACCCTAGATTAGAAGAAATGACCAAACAAGTAAAAGACGTCTTTCCTCAGTGCCCAATAGATATTGTAAGAAAAGATATAGGTGAGTCTCCATAGAGCAAGTTTACCTATTTTGGATATAGTTGTAACACCACTCTTGCAGATTGGGGTACATGGACTGTGCATAAAGGTAAAATTGGTCACAGGAAGAACAATTTGTTAGACAGTATATTACATGAACAAATATTTACAGGGTTCTGACCACTCTCACCAGTCGTAAGGAAAAGCTACAGGTTCCATGTTTCGAAAGATGAAGGACTCCCATCCTGTCGCGTTGTGCCATTGTCATAAATGTGCACCTCTTAACACATTATTTGTGATCGAAAAATTCCTTTCTCTCCTGTTTTTCTTGGCAATACATGATAATTACAAATTATATACAGATGAGAAGTTACTTATCCCCAAAACAAAGATATAAGTGCCATGCCAAATTTTAGCTGGATCCTTCAAACAGAGCACGTCTTTGGTCGATCAAGTGTAGTTTTGCATGGTCTTCTCATTGTAAATTTCTTTGTTCGATATTGTTGCAACATGTTTTGGCAACCTGCTGTTAGTTGTAATGTGGTATCCTCACATATAAACTCACCGTTATTAGATTACACTGACTTTGTGTACGTTGTCATGTAGAACATAAATTAAGTTGTTACTTTGTAAATCTGTGCATCAAGATTTGTGTTCTACTTAATCGTCAGAACAGGACTGATATTCGCTTAGGAAAATTCTTCGTTTCGTTACCAAAATGCGATGAAAAGTATGAAGGAAGATCGTTTGTTCGTTTGACGCACATATTGTGGAATTATTTCGTGCCGAAATTCAGAAGACCTCATCACCACACATTTACAACATTGCGAGAAAAGCCCTTCAGCACGTGATGGCTTAATATTTGTTGTTGGTTGAATTTATTGCTTAACATTTTAGTTTCGTTAATAAGAGTAATTTCTGGTTGTCAAATTTGCATCTGAGGAAAACCATTTTTCAATAATAACTTCAACATGGATGCGGCAGTTGCTTTATTGTTTCTGAATTATGAAGCCAGATTTGTTCTTGGCTAAACGGAGTGACAGAGAGGTCTGAAAATTGTCAATTTTTGCCCATGTTACGAACGTTAATAATGCCTCTATTTCAAGTCACCTTAATTTTTATTTTGTGGTGCTTACTCTATTACGTTCATTCTTTTCATTTATAACTTGGCTGTGCACGAGTGCTAGAGTGTTGCAACATCTTATAATGGTTGCATCATTTGATTACCAGTCTTACTCTGGAGGATCCAAAGGACCCATTAACGTTGCGCCAGTCGTCGTATTTACCTTAAATTTTCCATCAACTGATAATTATTTGGTTTGTGATGTATGATATTTTATGTCCTATTTCAATTTCTGTGTTGCTTTATATAAGGCCCGGTCTTTATTACCCCTGGGCCTGTTGTTTACACTATAGACAATGAAGAAGGAAGTATGTTTTATGCACAAGCGCCTGTAGATATTGTACGACCCCTTGCCTTAACCCGATCCAGATAGAGAGGGGTCAGGGGGTCTTGTGGGCCAAACGCTTTAAGTATTCCTTCATATCCCATGAATGACTGGCCCAATCCTTTTGAAACTTTCTAATTTTTCCTTAACTCTATGCAAGAGTATGTTCAAAAAATATGGTTAAAACTTTAAAACCCTACAAACTGCTCGAGTCTTCTCTGGGATATAGTATCGGTGTAAAGACTATATTATTATGATATGGAGGTGCGGATTATCTGAGCTCACGATCAGAAGAGAATACCTATTTTTCTGTAGAGGTTTGCACTAAATAACTCCATTTTGCTGTGGTTCTACTGCTTCTACTTTAGCCATAGAACATCTCTATACTTTAGATCAACAATCTTAAGTAAACTGGTTTCTTTGCTAACCTTAAACGTCGTAAGATCTACAGAGGTTCATTAGGAAATGTAGTGACTCACAGTGAAACACTTACTGTTGCTTGTATCGAGTGCCTCTAACATGCCCACTCGAAGGGTTTTCACACTTTTGATGACGTCGGTGAAAAACCGTTATAATGTTTTTGGATACTTTGCTCCCAATGCCTATTATCAGGTTTTCATAAATGTTGTTTTTATTTAGTGAGGACGAAGGACGTCAATCTTACTCTGACAAATATTCTTGAAGGTCGTGTTAGTTATCAACCTCTTTCTGAGGACGAACAGGAGGAAGAGAGAATGAAAATAAGGCTGGCACGACAGCAGGTATAACGGATATATTTATTCACGCGCATTGTTATTACTGATTATGTTCGTAACAGTTGTTTAAATTTATATGTTGAAGCTTGTCTGTCCGTGTATCTTTTGTTCACGTTTTGCAATTCTGTTATTATCAAGTAAAGTTTCCGATGTTTTCTTACCCAAAACCATAACTGGATGTAGCAAGCTGATCTTGATCGTATCTTGTGTACAATTAATGTACAAAGGATATGAATCAAAAGCTAATGAACGGTTCTGATAATCGCTAACCGCCAACGACAATAGGAGGTATTGCAACAACAGTTTATTGATGTTGTACTTACCTCCCATTGGATAGATTGAAGTTAAATCGATCGTGAATTCTTCTTGGCTTAAAATTTGAGTACGCAAACATCATAGAATCTTACAATGTAAAGTTGATTCGAAATCCACCGAGTGTTGATTGACAAATATTGCTTGGACTTTGCTATTATGGACCAAAATAGGGTGTCAATAGACCTAAATCGCTGTCAGCCGCACGTGTAGATGGGTAATCTGACATTGTCGGACGAAATGAAAAATAAAGCAAATTGCCGACGACAAAGATCATTCGTATGCTATGGGAGGATGAAGGCTGCCACTTGTACTATTTAAGTTGGTTACGTAGCCAAAGGATCGAGTCCCACGTTTAAGTGAGATTCCGTTACTGATTTATAAAACGGCATGTTAGAGTTACACGTCAACTTGGTTCACGATATAAAGAGAAGTAATTTCTTTCTCATTAATCAAGTGCATGGTACAGCTAATATATCTGATACTGTTGTGTGCTGTGTTTAAGCTGTGTATCAAGAAAATCATAATACCATTCAGTTCTTCATAGCCAAGCGTCAGTTACGGTAGAGGCGCCTTGTTTGGGTCTCGGCCGGCTAGTGATATATTAAAACTCAATGACCAACACTAGTCCCCTCGTATCTGTATATATAACCATTAAAAAATACCGCTTCATTACATTTCCCTATATTTAGCTTGAAAAAGTTCACTTGGAGCAGGATAACAACGGACAAGTAAGTTTTCAGGAAAAGAAGAGGTTAATGATTGCAGAGGCCCGTAGGTATGAAGAACATCCCTGGTCTTATTTTTCAAGTGTTAAACAGTAGAACATAACTGATGATTAGATTCTCCGAACATGTCGATAGCTCACACTTGTAATTAACTCCGCATGAAGGGTGCCTTCTTGTCTAACTGTTTGACCTCTTTCCTACAACGGTTACATGTGAAGAGAAGATTAAAGAGGTATTTTTGATGACACAACCCAAGGCCCCATTTACTACCATTGATGTTTTAAATTAAACAGTAATGTTTCAATTGCCGTTAGACTGATATTCGTGGTTGCCTAACAAACTGAAGGGCATTTACTAAATATTGGATTCCTTACGACCTGTGAGACATGATTACGCATTTTATTATTAATTTTCGAGGTGTGTACGGAAACGCGTACTGCCTTTCTTTGACTAAAGTTCGATTTTGTGTTGAATCAAATCTGCATTTGCCATTAATGAGTTTGATTTGTTACTACGATCTTCTAACTGGACTTTTATTGTATAAGTTCTTTTGATCGCCCATTTATTAATGTCGCAAGGCCAAGTATTTCCTACTCAATACACGATGTATATTCGGTTAAAAAGAGGTGATGTTACTTAGGTGGCCTGTTCACTATACATCATGCGGCAGGTCTATATCATTGAACAGGTGACCGCTGATACATCAAGAGTAATACAGAGGTTCATCCATAAAACGGGAACACTATATTCGTTGCAATTCAAGAAATCTTTTTCCCTATTGTTAGAATGTTCATATTCCAGTATCTTCTGTTGACCATAATCTTTGTATCCCCTATGCTTTCCTTTGGCAGTCGAGTAATGCCCTGTTATTTTATCATTACTTCTTTCGTACTTATTTACTTGCCTAGGAGGTCTGAAATTGGGTGATGAATATGTCTCTATTTTTCTTTTCTAGGAAATATTTGGAAAAACATCCTGAACTGGACGTCGATCGACCGAAGCAGGATTAACAAATGTTTAGGACGACGATATGTGAAATGCCTTGAATGAGGATCGCCAAGTAAAGTCGCCAAGGTCTAAATCGCCTAATCAGTCAATTTACGATCTTCAAAGTGCAAAGAATGTGCACCTATCTTAGGCGTCAGAACTATTTTGCTACTTGATCCAGGTTGTACAAGATTGAAGAATATTTTGACCATCTGGTTTTGTGATCGTTAAAGCAACTATTCAATTGACTAGAGTAACGCGTTACTGCGATTTAGTGAAATGCGCAAGTTTCATCCTTCTGGAAACGCGAAGATTTTATAAACTCAAAGCTTACTAAACGATTGTCGGACGATAATAGTGTTTATTCCTCCATGTTGGTTGTTCCAAGACATATTCCTTTTAAATAAGATTCAAGACTGAAATCTATGGTGCAAATGATGGGGCCTATAATGCCTGTGATAATGTGCTTGTGCCTGTTTTGTTGTCTGGCAAGAATATTTTTGAACGAGCAGGTAAACCATAGGATATCACGAGGTTACGGGTGAAGGGAGTGAAACGTGGTGGAACTAATATATGTGTTTAGTTAGACCATGCGAAAATGCGTTTTTGCACTTACTTTGTTCACGGGTCATTTCAATCTATGTTCACCATCAAATACTAAAGAATAATAGGTATGCGGCATACTCCAGTTTCAATAACGGACAACACTTAAATGCTCCTAATCCAAAATTTTCAAGTAGCTAATCGTTGTTATAAATACGTGCATTCTGGGAAGTACACGTCAGTTTACAAATGAAACCTTGCGTATATGTCATGGAATATTTGACTTCTTGTGGCCCATTTCTTCATTTTATTTTGATTTGTGTGCATTCAATAATTCAATAGGGCATTCCTACAACTAGCCATTCCAGTAATTTGAATAACCTTTAGTTTTAGACATTAAAGACATTCTTTGTTGTCCGATGATAAATGAAGAAAGAAAGTCAAGTTCTCTTGCTCTTGCTCATGTTGTTTACTCCTGCCCACTGTTTAATTTATTTTTGCTCATACCAGTTAACAAAATGTAACGTGCTAGTAAGCCATTGCTATTATTCTGATGTCGTTGCAGTTTTAAGACGTGCTAATCAATCTCAAGTGACCTAAAAAGATGGATTTCTTATCAGTTAGTCTCTAAAATGCGTTGAAGCGTACAAGTAACGTAAAGCTTTGGAATTTGTCATCAGGTTCCGTCCTAGGAATTTCATACTTATTTAGTTCTTTCATACATCATATATAACCGTGAAAGTTATCGTAAGGAAGGGAAGATGTGATGTTAGAGCGCTTTACAATTTCGTGTTGTTACAGTCTAAGGAACACTGGCAAAGAAGGAATATAATTACAATGAGTAATGATTGTGAATTTGTTATTTATTTGAAGTATATGGTGTGTAATATGTGAAGTTAGTAGAGAGCAACTAAGTTTAGACGTTCGTTTGTCGAGCAGTAGGTCTCCTTGTGATGGTGGACCATTAACCTGAAAGTCCAATTTCTGACGTCGTTTCACTGATAGTACAAAGTATGTGGTCGAGCAAGTTATATATAGAGTAATAGGTATGATAACTGGGGTGACTTCCCTGTTTTGAGCGATTTCACGCGAAGTTAACAAAAAATTTAGATGATCCAGGAGCCGTATTGAGTAGTTGCTGTTGTATACTTAAGAGCGGCAGCACTATGTTCTATTGACAGACGTGGAGAAGACGTATATGTAGAGAATTTAGTAAGTAACCATATTCTCATACTCCTAATTCACAATGGATACTTAATTTAAAGGGATTTTTATCCTTGCTACTTGAGAATATTCGATCCCCCGCCCCAGTTTATCGCTATTTAAGGTTAGTTAAGATTATAGTTACGCGATGCTGGATAGCTTTTGTACCCTATTCTTTTAGTTACAGTTAGGCAGTAACTAATTCTATGCGGTACGCATTTAGTTGCACCACTAGTGAAAGTGGAGTCACTTTGGGTATCGTGTAACTGCTTCAATCTAGGCTATTTCTTACACTTTCTTTTCCGATTACTGTAATCCAGAATGAGATGTCATAATTTCGAATGATCGCCTTATGTTAAAATGCTCTCTAGTGGGTACCATCAGCTATCCGATGCGATAAAAACGTACTCGATCGGAGCGTCATTTGTGACAAAGGTCCCGAAAATGATGTAGAGTCGCTGTTTATCTTAGTGAAGGCATTGGAATTATTTAAGAAAGAGGTTAATGGAAGGTGGTCCTACAAATAGGTGGCAGTTCTACGATGCATTTTACCGAATTTTCATCAAGTGTCATAGTATCTTAACGTCGCAAACGTAGTAGGCCTGCCTTATTTCATGTATTTTTAAAGGTGTTGGTAATTAATCAGTAGCAACTTGATTATTTATGGCAACCACCAGACCATATTATAAATAATCAGAGGTTTCCAAACTACGATCCGTATTTTACGATCCGTATTCTCCTGGATATACCCACGTAAGAATGACTGACAGTCCGAGGTAGAAACAACCGTTTCATTGATCAGTACGGAAATTTCCGCTTTATTATATTGAGTTATAGGTATATGCAGGTTTAACTTAAAAACAGTAAATATTAGTGCACTGTACAGTATATAGCAATGATAAGTTGTGTGTAATGAAAATTCCTCAGCTAGGTCTTCTTTTGTTTAATGGGTCGTTGGCATGCTAAAGTTTGGGAGCCTCTGCACCGAGTTACCTTCCCAGGGAGACAGTGTTCATAAGTTAGCACTGGAGCTGAATATTGCTGACGTGAACAAGGATACCGTTAAACTACCACATCCAGTTTTTCTCTTCGGTTTAGTATTTTGTTATCCCCTGTACAGTAAGCTAATCTTATATGCTTGTATATGATGTACTTGAATCTTATTTTCATGTGTGTTAAAATATGATCTGCAACTGTTGGTCATAATTTCGGAGGATCGTGTATTTCCGTATAAGTCTCCAGTTGAGTGTAGCATACCATTTCAAAGCGATTTGTTAATATTTGCTGGCTGATATGTTCTGTCGTTTGTTTTTCCTATGTATCGTAATCGTGCTGTCTCTTGGCTTTTTCAACAAAGTATGTTTGGGCGCTTATACAAAGAAAAGCGTTGGTGTTTATCTAGTAGATGTTTACTCTTTACCGGGGTGTTTATTGTGTTGTTATGCATCCCCTTTTGTCAGAAAAATGGAGCTGAAAGGATTTAAGGATGTATTTTTAGGGTGCCCGAGCCTGAAAACACCGAGGGATGGTCAGCTCCTCATCGTCATGTGATTTAATCCAGTGAAACAAACTTTTCCCACCGAGTCCATCTACGCAGGTGATGAAGGATGAAAAGGAGAGCCTTTTTGTATAAAAACTAAGAAAACATTTGAATTACTTCTATTTGCATGAAAAATGATATGCATACGAAGAATGTATTATTTGTCGTACAAAGTCCAAGCACTGCTCCAAAAAGGTGGCTTAGGTGTTAGATTTAACAGCCTTTTCGTATACCTTCTCATTAGAACCTAACGTTATACATAGAAACAACAAAAATGATCGAAAATTATCATAATAGGCAATACATAAATACTGGATACTAGATGGAGATGTAGACGAGGGTATTAATTGAAAACTACAATGTCTCCTTTAAACCTCTTGTTGGCGAGTGTCAACCTTAAACCATTAAGTAAGAAAGCTTTCCAATCTTTTAAGATAGCAGTCTCAGCTTGCCTGGCAGAGACCTAACGAACAGTAGCCCTTGATACACCCTCCAGGACGACGACTGTAAAGCAGTAGGTGCTGACCCACAGCGGAATTGGGCGTGGGTTGAAATATGGCCATGGCTAGAATTTTCGATTCAAAAGCAGTGTTTTCTCCAAAGTAAAAACCCCACCCTTTGACAAGTGAATGGTACAAATATTCATGTTTATACAAAAAAAGCAGCAATAAATATCATAAGAGAAGTAAGGCGAAAGGAGCGAGTGCACAATCTTTGCTAGTTTAGGAGTAATCAATGCCAAGAATAACAGGTTGGTAATTTTTTACTGTACAAATCGTACAACAATAACAGGTTAATGCCCAACAATGTTTGATCAACTTGTACGAACACCTTGTATCCATTTCAATGGATAATTCTTAGGGGTTTTTGTTTAGAACACTATGCACGTTTTATGCTAATAAAGGGCACGTCGTTTCTAGCATATACAGGGTTAAGGATGGTGGATCGGGGGATAGCATACCCGTTGGACGAATATGCACAGTACAATTACTCTAGAAGCCTGAGATGTAACTGTCTACTCTTCCCAAGACATGTAGCCTTTATTCATCTTCTACATTGAGCCGTGCTAAAGTCAACTTGAATGTCAAGATGAAGATTTATAACGAAAACAGGGAACCTACTTTGACTTTCTCGCCTTCTTTTTCTTTTTAATGATATTTAATTTAAAGTAGTAGATATTAAGGAATGGAAATAATTCAATTTTTGTTATTTAATCTGTTCCGTGGAAAGGGGTACAGTATTCCTCTCGGCTGAAAGACACATTTTACGAAGGGGAAGCTTCCCCTTGTAATTAAAGTTTACATACACAATAAATATTCATAGTCGTTGATATTGTTATGAAAAATATGTCAAAATTGATACTTTCTATTGATTAAACTACTTCATCAAAGATTTTCTTAAACATGTATTTTGCCAACACTAAACTGATAGAACTTGTGGAAGTTCGAATTTTTGCAACTGTGTTAATCACCGTTAAGTCAATAACAAAGGCTAAAAGTTAAAAGTAGAAAAAGATGTTTTTAATTTTTATATCCAATGTGTCAAATAGATGAATGTCAGACGGCTGTATTTCATCTGATAACTGAAAGACAGAAGATGAAAAGTGCTATATTGTTGAGGCTGATCGGAATTGTTATCTTCAAGTTGATGCTACAGACCAACAAGATGAAGTTGTATTTCAAACGCGAGAGGCTATTCCGATGGGGAACGGAATGTTATACAACTGTGAACACACGACCATTAGAAAACTACCTGCATTGTAGTTATATTGCTAGATAACATTTCTTGGAGTTCAATTAAGAGACCATTCAAAAAGAACGTTCGCTCATATTCGAACATTTTTCAGCTCCCCCTCATGTTCGTCCATGTTCGTTATGGCCAGGTCCACTACCCTTACTAACGTTCGCTTTCACCTTGACTCTAACCCCCCAACTCCCTCGTAAAAAATAGTAAAGGACATCTTCGGCCAAAAAGAAAGAAAAAAGACATCGTAAATGGCAAGGTTAAGCAAATTTGTTTCATTCAGGCGTTCGACCTCGTTTTCATTCTCATTTATCAACACAGTGTCCGCAAACGATATCGTGACATACAGACAACGTGAAATAGTAATCTACTGACATGAATGTATCTCGTGTTCAAGTGAACGAATTTGAGAATTATTTCACTGCATATTCTAACATTTCACAAGGAATGAAAAGGCTGAGTCTTCGGTTGTTATTTGTTCGATAGTGTACTCCAAGATCTGTAAGCTGACAATACTGATGATAATCTGTATGATTGAACCGAATATGATTAAGGGATGAAGAATACACAAATGGAGAGCAAATTCATCAGCAAAGTAGGTATTAAAAAGATGAATAATTTACTTTATTCCTTGTCAGGCACATACTGATAATTGTTGCAATGAGGAATAGTTTCATCACTATCGCAAATGAGCAAGGGATACAGTTATGTATAATTGTGAGGTAAAAATAACGACTACGCATTGAAAAACACAAAACCTACAGACTCCAACTTCACTAAAGTATTGTAGTCGTGAATAGATCTTTGTAGACATCATTGTTGGCGTTTTGCTTCCTGATAGTGGCAATATCCAAGATACGACTTACTATCTTTGGACAGCAAATGAAAATGAAAAATGCAAAAACCAAACGTTCTTCCCTTCTTCCTACCCCTCTCCCCCTTAAAAACTTTCAATTTTATTCGCTTCCCCGGTACTCCTCCGGACGAACGTACTTTTTGAATGGTCCCTAAGACGTTTTGCTAGTTTTAGTTTAGACCTTTAGAAGATGAATACATCCTGTCCTTACTGCTTTTAAGTTTCTTCGTTTCCATTTCCATAATTTCTCGAGTACTGTCTTCCATTGAAATTATATTTGTTATAGTTTTTGCTAGATGACAAGAGTGAATCAAAAGCTGAGGTTGCAGCTCGTAATAATGTCGCAATATTCTAGGGCTCGTGACTTTGTTATTTTCTTGTAGATCTGCCTATTTGAATTTTTGTTTACCATGCTACTTTGTACAAAATAAAAACACGAGGTTTCCTCTTAAGAAAAGGAGAAAACGTTTCACACTGTTGTTGTTTGTATAACAATGGATTTATGTCATATTGGAATAACTTTGATGCAAATCCAAACCTTTAATCCATTTTTTAATTTCTTTTCTCCCCTAGAGGATGAAATAGACAATGTACAATGGCCCAGATCGCTTTGGAAAATATCGAGTTTGAAAGTTGTCTAAGAGAAGAAAATGTTGACCATGACAAAATATTGCAAATTCGGAATAGTTTCTCGATTTTGCTTTAACTTTAAACAGTGCACGGTACACATGCACAAAGACTTGTTCTGTGTAAACGAAAATCTTGTGCAATTTAACTTGTTCTCGCCTTATTTCACGAAAGCAAATCTCGTCTTGGCATTTGAAAGGATAATTGATATCTGTAGAATTAGTTTTTCTATCTTCCATACTTTCCAATTTCGTCCTCCACTTAGTTGCTGAACAATCATCGGCAATTACTCAGCAAATACGGACAGTAAGGTATGCAGATATGTTAACACTACCTCTTATACTGAAATTGGAGGTTAAGATTGCTTATGATACGGCATGATTTTGTAAATAAGCCACCGCTATCATTATCGATGATATAGCTCATCTGGTTAGCAAACAAGCTTTATCGGCATCTCTGACATTTATGGCAATTGCTACGACTGCATCTCTACGATTATGTTGCGAAGAAAAGAAAATAGATATACACGCAAATATGATAATATGTATATCTGACATTCTTAAACTATGCATTAAAGCTGAGAAGTGATTGTATGTGATCCGTAATACATAATACATAATTAATCTCCGAATAAGAGGATTGAAAATAATAAGTTTAAAGAGATACTAGGGAAAAGTGAAAAACCTACCTTATTCCCATCAATTTTCGTACTTCATTAATTTTTATGACAGGGGTGTATGAAAATTAGAGGGACCTAAAATGGCAATGCTTTTGGGCATACGAAATTTAAAGGGACTTAATTTTTTCCTGAAAATCTTCCAAACCAGTTTCTTATGCTCTGAGTCATATTTTATTTAAAATCAAAACCCATAAATGAAAGTAATGTTTAGGAAAACAACAAATCTTGAAGAACAATATCTTGACTATGTTACAAAACACAATATACATTTAAAAATTAACAAAAAATCAAGTCAGAATAAATGAATGCTGATGTCAATCCTCTAAAACGATAACATTGTGATCGTGTCTCTCCAACGGAATTTCGTTGACATCATTTTCGCTGATTACTATGACACCAGTGCAATCACCTTCGTCTGACGGTTCGAATGGTTCTTCGAATCGTTCGTTCTAATGAAGTCAAGATCGCTGTCGATTTCTCCGTCCGCATCGACTTTGATCAAAATACAATTTTTTTGTGAAAATTAAATGAAAATAAAAAAATGTTATTTGTGATGGGTGTACAATAATTGAAAGGTACTATTTAAAGTGCAGCGTACGAAAGTTAGAGGGAAACAAAATTGAAGAGACTGAAGTATAAGGGGACCGGACAATAACGGGAATAAGATATGTCACCATAGCTTAGAGCAGCACGCCGCGAGTGCGTGGGTCCCTGATTCGAATCCCGATGGTGACATTTTCACTTTTTCCTAGTATCTCTTCAAAGTTGATAGTCACCTCTTAAAAGATGTCGCCCGTCATTTAAAGACGTAGAGCAGTAAGAGACGGCTTTTGGCTGGTTTGCAGGCATACATGATATATAATGATGATAATTCAATGCTATTTATTTTCCCTTCTGCTGTTTACTATCTATTGCTATTCTCACTTTTGTCGCCTTGCAAGTTAAGAGGGAACAATGAGAGTGTAAAGTGGGTAAAGAGCTTGAAAAAGAGACAAATAAAAAGAAAGGAGAAAGAGATGTGTAATTGTATAAATAAATCAATAAAGATAAACCTAGGTGAAAAACTATAGATAGAAAAGCAAACAAAAAAGAAACAAAAAATGAACAAAAAACCAACACAAAACCAACAAAACGCAACGAAAATCACCAAAAAGCCCACCAAAAACCCAATAAATAACTCCAAACAAAAATTTCTGCCCTTATCTTAATATTAAAAAGTTAAAGATAACTTGCTCAGTACATTCCTTGTTTTTGTCCACCAAAATATATGATATGAGGCTCGTAAGGTTACTTAGTGGGTTTTGTTAAGTATCCATTTACTGTCCAGCTGATTGTTTTTAAAGATAATTTTCAGATTTCGTGAATTTGGCGTGAAGTTGATATTCCTAGGGTCAGCACTTTCAATCTCGAATTAATAAGATTCTTTAAAAGATATTTACGCTTAAATTTATTATAATCTCATGACTACTTCAAATTAGTTTCAAAGCAGACATTTATTTGTATAACAGTGAAATTATTGTAAATCATTTGGATGGGTTTTATAACCACGACATTGTCGATAACTGCATTAGCGGTATGATTAGCTATGGTCCTGAAAAACGTGTTCTTGTCCCCATTTTGCCACGGAAGGAACCGAAGGCGTGATACTGACGTCCAAGGGAGAGAGAACAAAAAGAACAAACACACCATGGTGTTTATATTCTAGACTTTCTCTACTTGATAAACGATGATGTAAATAATAAAAAGTTCCGTTTTTCAGACGTCGATGCTTTTTTTGTGTCTACCTATTACATCATACAATATCCTCGCTGCTTCTCCCTCCGGCAATATCAGGAAGTGAGATGAGAATGACTGAAAGGATATTAGCAAAATAAAATAATATAAAACAATTTCATAGTCCGGGTCCAATGGTCGAGTTCACACATTAATTCTTCTACAGAAAAGATAGTACGACCAACGTAAGGACATTTCGGTAAGTTCATCTACTACTTTTGCACAACCAATATAAAAATTTATTTGGAAACTCTCGAACTTCTAGATACAACAGGGGTAGAAATCTAGTGTAGATAGCCCATAGTAAATAATAAATGATACAGATGAATAAATAAAAGGTTAGTATTATTTAAAGCTAGAAGATAGTCCAATATGGTGTTTAGAAACCGCATTGGATTACATTCTGTATAAATGCAGGTTTCTTTCTTGGATACAACAATGTTCTGCTATCAGTCTCTAGTGATAGCTTTATCTTCTTACAATGTTACCAATTTGTCATTTAACGATAATGTATCGTCTTGGACAAAATCGATTGCTTTTAGCAGAAAATTCTCGAGTTCTCTTGATTTAGCTTTATAACTGTTGTTATCTATTGTAGAAAACTATTCATGCTTAATTGCATGACTTTGATTTATGAAAGAATCTCTTTTATAAAGGCAAAGTAAATAATTCATGAGTCAGTTCTCCCTAATCCAATCTTCCTTCTCGCAAATTTGATTACATCAGAGGCAGACAGAGTTTGCTTGTGACAATCAAAAATTCAACCAGAGCAATTAAACTGCATTTAAGGTGGTCAACGTATCTCTACAAACAAATAATCGATACAAACACGCCCGTGGTAGCTACGTTGCAATGGATTTAACAATTTAGGGATGAGTCAATTAAGCCTATATTATATGTAATGGAATTACAAAGTCAGTTTATTTATCTCATTAAAGCCTTTTATGGATGGCCTATTGCACTTCTTTACGTTGTAAGAATAATTTTAAAGTTAGGGGACGGAATGTTGGGCGACTGGAACTTATAGAAAGCTGTTTGTAGCTATTTTAGATTTCTGATTACTTAGTTTAATTAAGCAAAGCAGCGATGAATGTGGCCACAGAGACGCTTAAGGTTTAACTAGTTGAAAAGGTAAATTTGGTTTAGAAATGGAGAGGGAAGAAATAGAATCCATAGATGATGCCAACTTCCACTTAGTAGATTCAACAGAAAGCTCATGTCCTTGGTAAAGTGGTTTTGATCATGTGTGCCATTTGATTAAATTTGCATCATATTTACCTGTTAATTGTTTCTAAAGAAAATGTCCTCAAAAGAAGAATGTTCCTACCAGTGTACAACACGAGGCAGGAAAATTTGTCACACCTTGTAGCATAGACCACATAAACATAAACGTATGAACTAGGGGAGAGGAAGCCCCTCAAAGTTGGACAGTACAAAATCTTTAATGCAGTCGCAAACATTTTCAGGCAGCGGCAAAGGAGTAAAGCGATAGAAATAAAAATTATTTGATTGCGTCTGTATAATAATGTCGAAATAATTTTATCATGATACATGACATTGTATAATGTTTTGCAATGTTTTCATCAGTGTTCTCTGATTAGATGTCGATGATCGAATACTTACTACCTAAATTTCGTTCCTCTAACTTCTTTCGGGCAGGTACATATGAAGCAGACGCCTACACGAAAATTTTGGCTTGTACACCTTTGCTTGTAGACATCGTTTGACGCTGAGGCAATTTAATACTAAATCACGCAATGTGAAGAATTCGATGTTCTCTCCAGTGAAGGCGCGTGCTTTCCAGCCTATCATCCCTAATTACCTAAAAAATGCGTGGACAATAAAAAGTCCTTTAGTACAATGCGCAGATCATTCTTGAAGTTTGTTATGAGTAGAATGGTGTTAAAATGATTGATTAGAAAATTCATTAAATGCTCACTTGATAAAAATTTCTGATGTTTCATGCCTGGTCACAATTGAAATGTCTAGGATTGCATTCTTTAAAACTATAGAAGCAGTTTTGCTCGTTTGATTAAATCCCCAGAAATGTAGGAAAACTTGCGATAATTTAGATGGTAAGGGAAGACACATTGTTTACGTCTCGTGAATAAAGAGCTATGAATATGCAAGTGTCACCTCAAAACATCGTAATCGTGCACAATAAAAAAAGTAGAAATGAAGGATTCGGTTGTCGTTGTCTTTGCTTTCAGTCACCATTTAGAGCCTTCAGCTTTCGATAGTCAGGTTTCAGCTCCATTCACACCCTCTCTCTCTCTTGTGCAGGTTTCTAAGTATCAGATTCTGTATCTTCCAAATTCCTTGGTATCATTCAAGGATTATTTTTTGAAGTAAGTTGAGAATAGGCAGTTAACAAAGTTCGAATCCATGGAAAGTTACGAGAAGAACCTAATATGGTATACAACAGAGGTCAACCACCCTTTTCTTATCGCGGAACCCCGAGACTATAAAAAGTAGTTGTGAGCACCCTTTCTAAATTTGCATGAAGTACACGTGCTTCTTGTGGTATTCACATGAAATATATTTCTTCGTAGGAACTAGAAGTTTTCAAGTGTAAGCACGATATCAATACTTCACGTTCTGTTATTGCATATCTTATCTTGCACTGCAAAGTGATTTATGTTTTGAATAGAATGGGGTTTTTGCTACATGAAGACTCTTTCTACTCATTTCTAGCAGAGAATTACGCCAGTGTCATATATCCTGTTCAATACGACGACCTTCTGTTAAAATATTGTGGCATACTTGTATGTTTTTCTACCCACTTGCCCTTCTATTTATAATCCGTAACTCAATCACTCTACCGAGAGAAGAAGTAAGAAATCTATAACGAATCAACCTAATTACTTTTTAAGAGACTATGATGCTCTTTGGACAATTTTTTGAAACGTTTTACCACGTTTAGAATATTCAACAGCCGATAAGAGCAGTTAACAGAATATCAGAATGCTTTAAAGACCAGGATTAACAGCACATGACGGCAGAACAGTTATTTTGTCAGATAATTAATTTAACAGAAAACAAGCTTTTGTTTTCTCTCAAAATGATACTTGGTTCTTTTAAAAAGTAAGAACAATACAAACACGTCTACTAGTGGTTAGTTTTGTTTAATTGAAATTTAATCAGCAAATTAACATTTTGCTTGGAAACGACAAAGCTGGACAAATAATGGGAGATGAAACGCCAAGAACCACTCCATATCAAGTCAAAGTATTGGCGAAACAGAGATCCCTATGCAATTATCTGATAGACATTTCGACAGAATAATTCACTCCTTTGTTGTGTGTTAAGTCAACAGAATTCGAGGCGCATTATTTGTTAAGGAAACATGTGAAACATTGGTGAATATGCGACGGCGCACGACTTTGTTTGGTTTTAATCAAAAGGCGTCAATAGCATTGCAGGGTTTAGCATTTAATTGAAGTGAAACATCCACACTACGTTGATTCTGTTAGAAAGGGACGTGGCAAACCAAAGATCTCAAAACAGCTGTTTCTATATTGCTATCAAATGTAATGAAGTAAGTGGAAGACTTCAAAATGTGATCAGATAACTATTAGTAGCTTAAATCTTAAATCAATTTGTAAGCAATTGTGTGTTGACAAATTGGATTAGATTAATGATCGGTACATTAGTGTGTGTTTGGATATGCTTCCGTAACCTTTGCAATTATATATTCTAGCAGCTATGTATTATAAGTCCATACGATAAAATTTTGAAGAAAAAACGGCAGTACGCAGGTAGAGAGTTACACTTTATCTCTTGGATCCTTTAAATAGAATTTCATAAATAAAGCGACTTGAGATTGTGTTTTAAAACTCAACGAAAGTCCAAGTCAACTCAAACAGCCTTGAGCAGTTGCATACAAAGATATTGTAGGTCAAACACTCTCCTTAGAGTGGAAATATTAAATAAAGGAATACTAATAGATGAATCATTATCAGCTTTAGTCAAAATTACGCTTTCATTGTAATAAACTGATTTGGATGAAGATACTAATTTGCAACAGACATTATCTATAGTGTTTTATAAAAACTTCGAACCAGAGGGTGGACTAAAAATGGAAACTTCACCAACTAAAGAGAGTTTCTTCTTTTTTATAATATACCCAATCCTAGACTTCTTTCGAAAAGGATACAGTAGTTCAGAAAAGATACATGAAGCAATATATAACAATTAACAGAATATGTATAGTATAAAGTCGAGTAGATGGAAATTTACAAAGCCTTCTGCGTTTCAAACTAAACCTCTTAGACTTTGAAACAAGTCACTTTGAGGTGGGGATTAAATTTAGAAGTAAACTGGCTTTCCTTGAGTAAAAAGTGGAAATATAAGGAAACCGAAATCACAAAAAGTGAAGTCGTTTCTAGGAGAGGTATTAATAGCTTAAAAAGCGGAGGATCTGTTCAAGACCTACTAGCACAATTCTCACTAAAACTAAGGGATAAATATTGTTAGATAAAAGAGAGATAAAGAAAGGAAATACACCATAACTTTAAAACCGACCAAACTAATAAAAACCTTAGCAACCAACTTTAAAACCAATAAAAAAGCTTAGTAAAATTTGTTTTCCAAAAAATTAAAATAAGAATTCGTTATCTTGATGCCTAAAAGCGGCGGCACGTTCAAAACGTCTTATTTAGATAGAATATTGCTTTGCTGTGGGTTTCTACTGTTTAAAAGGGTCACAAGAGAGTCTTTGAGGACATAATCATCGTCCACACTCTTCCTATAGTATGCTAGTCTAATCTTACTGCGGCTTTTATCCAGCCAATTCTTCTCACTGTTTGAACAAAAGCCTTTGCAAATAATGGTCACATAGTCGCCTTAGTCCTACACTAGCCACTTGTTAATACAAATCATTATTAAATTTAACATTGATTATCTTCCGTAAATGATAGTTGTAATTGTTGCCTATAGAATATATATAAAACTATGGAAGCAGTAATTAGGGACTAAGTTAATGATTTTGTTAAGAGATACATTAGTAAAATTGAGACTTGATGACCAAAGTAAAACTGAACATATCATCAAAATACGATGAGGAATATGAAGTATACAAAAAAGTTCCAATAGCTAACAGGATGGTGTACGAACAAATACTCATACGCCAAGAACTTTTACTGCCCACAATTTGTTCTGAAGTCACGACTGAAGTGGGAACGTGTCACTACCGAGATTTGAAGACAAGTCCCACGCAGTCAAGGCGTGTAGCGTTACCAACTGAGTTGTGGTGACCCAATTAAAACGTACTTTCCGTATCTCCAGTCACTACACTTGCCCAAACAATTCACCACTGGGCAGCTCTATGGAATGTGTAGACTAGTCTCTCTGTGCCATGAGTGAGCATTTGTCTTGTGAGCATTTGTCTTGCAACCATTTATTGTGCGAGTATATGTCATGTCATCATTCGTCTTGTGAACATTTGTTGTAACGGTATTTGCCTTGTGAGCATTTGTTGTAACAGTATTTGTTTTGTGAGCATTTGTTGTACGAGTATTTGTTTTGTGAGTATTTGTTGTACGAGTATTTGTTTTGTGAGCATTTGTTTTATGATTATTTGTCGCAAATGGACAGGATCGGCCTCAGGGGCATTCCGTTTAGGTTTAATTTTATGTAGTTCATAAAGGAATCCTTTTTTGTATTGATATGTATATATATAAAGGTTTTAGTAGCTGCTTTTAATATATATATCATGTCACTATAAGTCCATATACTCATGATACTCCTATTTTTCCTGTTCTTCAATTACATCTACATATGCTGTTTTCAGACTCATTTCTAGATGATTATAATACCATTGATGCTAGTGATAAACCTCGTCAAGGTTACAACTTTTACCTTTCTTCATCAAGTGTAAGGATTGATTATACATTTGGTTATATATGGTGACTTACGACACACTTCGAAAGGGAATGTCCCCGCTTTTGATTGTATCACACATATGCAGATCTTCCACTAGCATGGTTTGTGTCTTAAATTGTTAAGGATAACAACTGCTTTTAGATTTGCCGATATATTTTTCCAGATTTTAGGTCGTAGAAATGAGATACCTTCTGGCGTTAAATTCTCTACCTTGGATGACTGGAAGTAACACCTCTGTCATGTATGAGTGACTGTTGTTGTATTACTCGGGTTAACTCTTTCTTTTGTGGGCAGCCATTCTATATCCTTAAAATCTTAGACATTTGTATCAGTTCTGTTTTTAAGGTTCAAATAAAACAGAATGTAGTTTTTAAAGCGGTTTGGATCCTCCTTTTAATCTCATGTTTAAAGCTGGATATTAGGTGCTGCAAGCAAAGTTGAAATGAGATTGTTTAGTGCTATGTGGTAGCATTTGTATATCATTCACAATGTGGTAAAATGCGTATATCATGTGGTACCATACCCCACCTAAATCATATTACATAATCTTAACTGCCACTTCATTACTTACCTCCCTGAATATCAATACGTGCAGAAGATGTATGCGAAAGAAAGAAGTTTGTCATTATTTGGTCCTTTATCTTGCTGATGGATGTATCATCTTGGGCCAGAA
>JAAAKL020001433.1:0-31014 GCA_010016065.2 Carybdea cf. marsupialis auct. non (Linnaeus, 1758) | reverse complement strand
TATATTACTTTCTTGGCAGAACTATGACTGCTATGGTGGAAAACACAGATAAAGTCAAGTATTTTAATTCGAGGGTTTTTTGGGGGGAGGGGGGAATAATTCATAGCGTTCAAATATGTTGGTTTAATTAATCAGAAATATCCTCAAGAATCAAATTTCATATATGAATTTCTGGATTGCCAAATTGAAAGCAGATCGCCCACTGGCTTGAAATCGGATGATAGTTGATTTAGTTTCTGCTGATTGATACTTGAAGAAATGTGTCAATTTTATTTTTACCGGAACATCTGGCCCATTCTTTAATTTAGCCCATACCTGTCCATGCTCATTCGCGGGACGCAAGTTGTTGATATGTTTAATGTTCGGTTTTCTTTTTGTATTTATCTATAATTGCATTAGCACACCAACGTTTTTGTGTCGCTGGAAATGTCTTGATCGGCCATGGGTTCCTATTAGTGTAATGCCGTGGGTTTAAGTGGGGAAGAGTGGGCTTTTAATTAGACCATGTTCGTTACTTGAAAATATGTACTACACACTTTTTTTGCTAGACAGACAAGCAACTATCTCGTTTCTTGCAGTTGAATACTGCAATTCTGTTGAGTATGAATTATTTAGCATGACAATACCAGTTTAAAACCACTGTCATTTGATCACCGAGATTAGTTTCTATTACCGAATCCAGACACAGGCCTTTTCCGGAATAGCAGAATGATCTTGACTTTTTTTACCTGCCATAAGGTCTTTAGGACGATTTTCTAGAACTTGTTTGGGGGCGATGATCTTTTGTTGTGAGAGCTTAGTGGAGGTTTGTTTTTTGAAGGTTTGTCGTCTTTGTTAAAGATTACCAATAACAGAAGCATTTGGTTAGCGCGAGAGATTCAATGTGGAGCAGCGGCAGTTATGATGCCAAGCAGATGATCTTGTGCTTCGGTGACATGCAAATCTTATGTGCCAAAAATTTGTTTTAACATGTGTCTTAAGTTAGCGATTGATGTTGACGCATCAAGACACTTCAAGAAGTAAGCATGGAGAGATACTGTCATTTTCCGAGGAAGCACGGTCACTCTTACACTGCAGATTGGGGGTGGGGGGGGGGGGGGAAGGAATCGATATTGCGTGACGTTCGCAGCTGATACATCTCACAGCTCTGCAGGTGTGGCATGATGGCCATTAGATACATCTTTCAAGCGGTTTTTGCCTCATTGGTCATGTCTAGTGTCAACAAATGCTGCACTTTTTAGGTCAAGTTCAAGTTGATGCTTTGTCGCGTGAATACCGAAGAATTGGTCGCAAACAAGGGTCTTTGTGGTTGTTTCGATTATAAAAAGCGTCCACTGGTCTAAAGAATGACAGCAAAGGATCTCGTGATCAGGAGCCTTCCTAACTATGTGACGTTGTTATGATATGGATGCGTGAGGGAGGAGTACAGGACTGACAGGAAGGTAGTAGAAGATCGGGGCTAGCAAGGTCGCTTGAGGGGAGGGAGGCAGGAGCAGAAGGAACACCTGGATCAAAGGCTCCCACGTGTTGTTGCGTGATCGGGTTTCCCTGAAGTTGGATGGTACATCGTCAATACTTAGCCAGTGAAGATTTAAGGACGAGACCTGTGGGTTGCAAGTAACATTGAAGAAAAAGACTCCTGACATAAAGTAGGAGAGATAATGTAGCAAAACAGCCAGTTCGGGACACAGGTGCATGTTCTTCGTACGAACATCCATTCCCCCTTTACAGACCAAAACTTGACCGTGCCCGGTAGGCCTACAGTTTTTCTAGTCCTGATCATTTTAAGATGGCCTAGAACGTAAGAGAAGGGGGGTTTTGTACATCTGCCAGTCTTTAATCAAGAGCTTATTTTATTTTAAGCACCATTTACTTATCTGTTTGTTTATGATTATACATAATGTTAATCTTCATGATCATCACCAGCAGAAGAAGCTTTTTGGTCGTCTGCAACCCCCATCGCCATCGTCATTTATATCGTCATTTGAGTCTATTTGCGTTTTGAAATGGGACTAGCGATACGCCTCGCCTTGTAATCTTTATGATAAGTAAAATGACGTCGTCATCGAGGGCCATGCCCCCTCGTCCCCCTCGCCCTTCCTCACCCCCTAAATATTTTCTGGATGCGCCATGGGTTACGAAAGAGCCTAAAACAAGCTACGCTGGACGCCCTACGAAACATATGACCTTGGTGGTAGGCATATCAGTTCTGTGTACCAGCAGCTTCCCGATTTCTCATCGTACCTCCTGAGGAGCAGACGTAAGCTCCCAGGGGGGGGGATGAAATCATTGAGATCTTGGGTTAGATATTTATAGTGAATTCGTAGTTTCAACTTATATTTGTTATTTACAAGAAAATACAGAGACGCAGCGAATCAGAGTAGGCAGCAGCTTTCCTTGACCGCATGATACCTGGAGGTGAACAAGCGTGTATACACATGCTACCTTATCACAGGCATCTTAAGTATCTGACAGATAGCACTGATAAGAATCCATGCGGCGATGTTTTAATTTGACAAACACAGCTATTGTACTGTCGTCGCGGTGACACCATAGGACATGGGAAATGCTTGTCAGATGTGATCCTGCAATGACGTCAGTGATAGTACATACGTGTTTGGTTGATGCCTTAAGCTGCATAATCCCGCTGTGACTTATGATGATACCATATCCTAGCGAGGAGAGGGAAGCTTAAAGCACAGTTAAGTGTTTTGGCATTCTGGCAACACTGATGAAGTTTAAATGGGCAGCTCTCCTGTGAGTCTATCGTGCTGTTCTTACATTGCCCTACTTATGGGCCCAAGTGTCTTCATTGCGATACTAAGTTTTGGAAGGATCTAGTCACTTCTTTGAAAAAGAACTTCTTTCTGATTTGGCGTTACTGTCTTAAACAGAAAAATACAGGCAGGCTGTGCTCCATTGCATCTACCCCAATATCAAGGTATGCACAGTTAGTATTAGTGTGATGACTTATAGATGATGCGTCGGCCTTTTTCACACAAGATAATATCTCCGGACTCGGAGCAAACGGGGGTAAGAAATAAGCACTGGTTTTCCCTCAGAAGTCAGACCCACATTTCAACCGAGTTATGTATTCTTGAAGCACTCGTAAGCCACCAAGCCTGAGGTGCCCAATGCTCTTGAAATAATTTTGCGAGTCTTGTCACTGTATAAGTGGATTATGTGGACTTTTTCTAGTAGGAAGGCCGTGATCATCGTAAAAATGGTCCAAGAATTGTTTTCTGTTGTAACGGAACCCTCCACCCATGACCTCTTCACGATAAGTGCTGGCGTTCCCTCAATGACTTTCTGACAACGGATGTGGGGCACATACAGGGCCGTATTGACACCAGCAGAAAGCGACCAGTTCCAATTTTATACTTGTGCTGAAAATTTCGTGAAAATGATATGTAAGCACTCGATTATAACTGTCATAAATAGTTAATGGGGTGAATTGGCAGGTGGACATTTTCTTCCATTTATTAAGCAGTTTTTATTCCTCATTTTTTCGTGCAACTAAATTGACGAGAACATGATCGCTATGACAACTTGTTTGGAATCCCTGTACATTTTGCGGACCACCTGCCAAGTGATGTTTGTTCACTTAGTATTTTTTATTTCCGTTAGTCTGTCAAATGTATGGTGACCTCAGCAGGTTGTCAGAAGGTTGAAGGACTCAACATGTTCACACGTTGACAGCGATCAGCTCGAAGGTGTGTAAAACTAGCAAAGTCATACAACTGGAGAACCGAAAGTGAGGCCGATGTTAGTTTGTTTTTAAACAATTGGATCATAAAACAGTCATACTAGCTGTATATTTATCTGTACCAAAGGGATGAGATGTCCCTCATCAAGGCTCGTCTTGCAAGCCTCCAAAAATCCGGATTGCGTGAAATAGGGAAGTCCGTTCAACCCAGCACTGCCAGTGAGCCGACTTCGCCACGATCATACGTGCCAGCCGTGAGTAGGAAAGGGTTTACTATTGATAAAGTCTCGCTATCTCGCATATTGGTATCTATATTATCTTATCTGCTCGCGGTTTGTTTTGTTCCTTTTATATGTACAACATCTTGTAAGATACGTGCTATTTCCTTTAAGTTATCGTCGACTCGCAATCGGAAGCAACTATGAGAAATAAATAGTGAAGGTTTTTGGTTTTTATTGTGACAGGCAGATCATCGTTCATTTTTTTTCCATGTAGAGGCGTGTTGTGTTTATGTTCATGGCCAGCCGATCGCGACGACGGAAACGAGCTGATGAGTTTGACTTCAGAAACAAGAAGCCCTTAGAATTTTTGATAACACGTATTGTTCAAAAAATTTGATGTTGTCGAAGGAAACTCCGTTCCTACAGTTTCTCGGAATTTCACCTGTACAGGAATGGGTTTAAGGTGCGAAGCCGCAGCCTCGTCCAAACACCTAGGTTTACGAAATTGCTTGGACTCGCTGGCTTGTTGTTTTTGGCTGATCGCAGCCCATTCTTCCAGTGTTATGTTTGTTGACGATCTGCCCTTTAAACGAACAAGCTAAGAATGGAAAGGAGGGTCTTTTAAAGCCGAGGTATTGTTCTGGACGGTCGTCATTTTCGATGTCGTTCACAGCTGTTTGTTTCGTGATTGTAGTGAGGGTCTAAAGAAAGCTAGTCTGTGGCAAATTCGATGTGGATCACACAGTGCATACAGCAGTTTGAAAATTCCGTCCGTGTTTTCCTTACATTGTAGCGGAGGAAAATTCAAGCCAGTTCTCATGTTATGTAAACATTCCGAAGTGAGCATTTATGAGTGGACCTAGCGGGTGACGAGTGTCTTTGAAATGGGAAGAAGAGACGAAGTGTGAGGAACAAAACATATAAAACAAGACACTGCTTTGAGGCCACGATCCTATCTTCTCCCATCAAGACGTAATGTAACGGGGGCCGTATCCGTTATTCTGGAAATGCAACTGTGTAAAGCTAAAATGTCAAGACACACCATTTGAAATAGCTTTCATTAAGTATATGAAGTGATGTCGTTGACATAGGCTTATCCTGGTGTAGGGCTTCCCTTTGCGGCAGTTTTTGTACATCAGAAAGCGAGATAGGGATCAACCGTGAGGGAAAATTTTGAAAGAAAGGCGTTGAAAATTGATGTTTCAATCATGAATGGAAATCGTAGATGTCAGTGCTTAGGAAGTAATTTCATATAGGAAGTCTGACGGTGTATGGCAATCGTAGCCTTGTAAAATAGCTCCTATGTGGAAATGGATTTCAACAGTTACCATCTATCTGCTATCAAGCACAACCTGGTGTACATTTTTAGCACTTTCTGATGTATACATCTTTCTTATGTATACATCTTTATTATGTATACATCTTTCTTGAGTTATACATCTTTATTATGTATGCATCTTTATTATGTATACATACCAAACAAAGCAGGTAGAATAATACCCGAGGTAGAGATGTTGACTCTAAGGCTCTTGTCATTGGGGATGGGAAAGTTCAGTACTAATGCAAACCATGATAGAATGGTAGAAGATTGTGTGCGGGTCCCAACTGCTAGCAAGGCAATCTGATTGTGCATGAAAATAAACTAAACTCCTCATGAAAATATAGTTGAACGGTTTGTATTTGGCACAATGACATTTTCACCATTTCTTTATGTATCTGACATAAATAGTTTATGACATAAATAGTTTGTTTGTGGTACAAAACAATAAAACTGCACGAAATAGGGAAAATATTTTAGTACTGAAAAGCTTTTTCCGTCTGACACTCTGCAGAGTACAAATCGTCAGAATCGAGATAGGAAAAAGTCAATAAAACTTATACCATCAGATTGGCTACTTTCAAAACACAGTTTTTTTGGTATAAGTTTTATTGATTTCTTCCTCTCTCAATTCTGACGATTTGTACTCTTAGGAGTGTCAGAAAAAGCTTTTCAGTACTAAAATGTTTTCACCATTTCTTTATGTATCTGAATTTACTATATATACAGAGGAAGCGATGGTGGTATGATCATAACTGAGGCAGAAATATGGAGTATCAGTTCATTTTTTTTGTGAGAGATTGTAAATTTAAGTGCTGAAGCAGTCAGTTTATATTGCAAGGGGGGTTCAAGTCAGGGATGCAGGAACTGGGGGCACTGGGGGCACATGCCCCTCCAAGATTTTGCAATAAGGAAAAAGTGCCCTTTTATCTACTCTTAAATCCAACACGTAGTAGAGTGTTCTGTAAGTGAAAAAGTGCCCTTTGACTGTCGTGCACCACACCCCACCCCAACCCCACCCCAAGTTTGAGATGCTTCCTACATCCCTGGTTCAAGTCACAAATCTTATGAGGGAAACCTAGTTGTGCATGGAATATTAGCATTGCATGATTTTGAATAGCTTTATATGATTATGATGCTGGTCAATAACCTGCACTTTGTTACATTTTCTATGATCATTCGAAATGGGAAGGTTTATGCATTATTTTGGCTCAACTTTTGAGAATGAGGTTGATTCTCATTTTCATGGATTGAAATATTCCAGTGCTTTAGCAAACAAGCACCCAATATTCGAAGATCTGTATGTTCATACCCTGACTACAAGCAGGAACACCTGCTGTATAAAGCATTTTAATTTTTGAAGTTTTGAATTTGTTTTGGTGAATATTATGTTCACAATTGACATGTAATCCAACATGATTTCAATTTTAGCGCTAAATGAATCAGGGATGCAGACCCAAAAGTTTTGGACATTACAGGGGCTGAAATACCGAGTACAAAAGCCTAAATTTTGAAGTCGTGGCTGGATATATTATAGCTTAGTGCTTAAAGAAGTAGGTCGATTACTACCAAATCCTTGAGCATTGAAACTCCCACTTTGTAATTTGCCCTGTTTACCTACACTGGAACACACACCCCTTGCCCCCCTTGAGATAACAGACTCGTAGATCTAATATTTAGCAGTCTAAGGAAAGTCTCTTGGATTTGATGCATGTTTTGTCATGTTACTGTAGAGGTAAAAGGGTACAAGCATCAATAATCCACAATTGCAGATCAGAAGACTTCCAGGCACTGCATTATAGTTGTAGTTATAGACAATTTATGTCATACCATACCATCATCATTTTTTATATTCAGTTTGGTTCATTTGGTTTAGTTGTTTATTGATGGTTTAGCTGGGTTTAGTTAGTTATTTATATTTCTTGCCTAGTTTAGTTTATCTGCCAATTGAACAGATTATTCATCCAGTTGGTTATTATTAGAAGGCTAATAAAGCTCGGCAATCTGATTATTTAGGCCAGTGCATGCCAACCAGCTTCACTCCATGCCACCCTTCAACCTGTTTGAATGGGGTTCATTTGCTGAAAGGCCCCAATCAAGTTTATCCAAATTGATGCTTATCGCCCAAAATAGAACATGTCAATTATATTTCTGTCAGGTATTAGTTCCAAAATGTTAATGTAATTTAAATTGTTTACATGACCAGCAAAACTAAATTTTTATTGTAAAAACATGGATACTATAATTATGAAAGAATGTGGCAGTCAGTCAGATTAGCATAGAGATAAGATGGGTTGATAACTATTGGATCGCTGAAAACATAGGCACATCACTAAAGAAGGAGGCTGCAAACTATGACCTGAAGACATGAAAGTTACAACTTGAGATGAGAGATTTTTCATGCATTTTTCTTGATACAGGTGAAATGTACAAGTATCATAAATTTTGTTTCAAAACTTTTGGATTTAGTTGAGTGTGGGATGAGGTGAAATGCATCTAGTGAAAGTGGATATTGCAAGTAATTTAAGTTGGTAAATTAAACAGAAATTAACTTTCCATCGGATTTTCTTTCTCAAGTCTCAGTTTCTAGAATATCCAGCGGTAGCAAAGAGTGTTATTATTTGCTGCAGAGCCCCCTTGTGTTGCCCCAAATGCCATTAAAAGATACCTCAGTGTCCCCAGTTGTTGAAGAGTACCCTTAAGGGAGTATATGCACCCAGATGGAAATTTCCAATTTAGGCCATGGCCCCATTTATATCATGCAGGAATTGGCAATTAAAATCCAATCTGCTGGCAGTCAATCTGTGATGTGATCACCCAATGATTCACCTTGAGATTTGGCAATGATCAATCTTTGTTGACATCTGGTCCACTTAAATACCCATAATTAGCATGTGTTATCAATTGGTTATTGTTCCCCTTATAGTCAAAATGTATAAGCTATAGGCTGATGTAAGAGCTGCCTAACTGCATTCAAACTACTGGTGAGGGAACTTTGTGCCATTTTTATATATCAGGGCTTCATAGCACCCCTTGAATTAAGTTGACTATAAATTATAAGCATTGACTTGGTTTGGTCTTTGTATGACATTTTGGTCTAATATACTTCGTGATCCTTTCTATAATTCATAAGTGTCGACTGTTAGTATTGCTTATAACAGTGCCTCACGATTTAAAAAGTTTCAGAGTCATCAGATAGCTGAAATAACAATGTAAAATACTGTCACACGGTGATTCTACATGGGCAAGAGGAAGGGCAAAAGTAGACTGATTGCGGACTATTGAAGCTAATGTGGAAAGCCACACACACTTTATACAACGCTTCAATTTTGGTGCTGTATCATGCAAACGTGTCAATTTCTGATAATGCTGTTAGGTATTAAGATTTTGACAATGGGCGTTATATCTTTTTAGCCTTGTAATCAGTCCAATGCTGAGCTAATACGTCTTGAAACAGGGCAAAACGTTGTAAAATGCATTTCCTTATGAGCCCATTTTCATATCCTTTAATTTAGAGATAGGTAAGTAGGTGTTTGGGGAAGCTAAAGTGTTAAGTACGATAGCCCTAATCAATGGGTTATTGTTACCCTTGAGGGTCCAGTCAAGCAGGATTTGGAAGGGGCAAGCAAGGTCCCAGATTGTTGCAGATCATTTTATTTCTCACATATGATTTCTACTGCTGCACATGCTGGGGTAAAGACGTAGGCGTAGTAACTCATTTAGAAAGATCAGCCAGTATAACTGTGTACTGGTTTACATAGGGATAAAGCTGTTGCACCCTTGGTGTTTTCACTTTTGGCTACACACCCTTCTTATGATCCTTGACCTAGCAATGGCCACTATGATTAGAAATATTAAAAGCTGTAGACCAATGTGTAGGGAAAGTGTGGCGTCATGATTTTGAAAATGTTTGAATTATGGAAAAATACTCAATTTTCATGTTGCCCTTTTAGTGAGAACGTCGATGGCTGAACTTGAGAGTGATACCCTTTTCCAACACCGAGATATCAGCATTCAAAGTTTTAAATCTCACTAAGAAAATCCTATTATTTGGAACCAAGGAACCAAGAAATATCAACAGAGTTTTGACCAGAGAGACTTTTAAAATTCAAACGCTTCTAGTTTAAACACTGTATTCACTACAGTTATGATGTTTTGGGAAACAGGGTTGACTTTAGATATGTGGAGTCAAATCTTACTATTTCCAATACGTTTTATTTGTGACATCATTACTTTCCCTCCACATACTGAAATGGTTTACATAGGGATAAAGTTGTTGTACCATTGGCATTTTCACTTTTTGGCCACACACCCTTCTTATGATCCTGGACCTAGCAATGGCCACTATGATTAAAAATATTAAAAGCTGTAGACCAATACTGAAATGGTTTTCTGTTGAAGTCTCAACTGTTGGGAAAAAATTCATTTTTTTAAATGTACATGCAAGTTAGGTCAGTTGATGGAGAGCAGGTCTAACAACCAGCGGGTTGATGGTTCAAGGCCACCCTTGGTCATCAATCTGAAAACTCCTACTTGGAAGGCATCAGTAGGGTGGGTACCTGGCATTGCTGGGGAAGGATAAGGCGTAAGGAAAGAAACTAGCCACCCCACCTCACTGTGCTATGGCTCAGGACATATTATTCTCTACCACATCACATCCCCTAGTCTCTGTGGTAGAGTATGGGACTACCTTTACCTTTCCATGATCATGACACAACATATTGCCATAAGCTGATCTCTCTTTTTTAAATAATTTTAAAATTTAAAGATTTTCTATTAGCTGGCTCGTTATGTTAAATTCTTAAAAGCTTTTCTTGCTGAACTTAATATAGCATTATAGCACATTCCCACAACTTATTATGCATAATTATTGTATGTGCAAATGTTAAAATTACTTTTTTTATAAATTTTGAGCACATGCTAGGAACAGCTTTTAAAGTGAAACAATTGAAATGAAATTGAATCATGGGTTGATGTACCATCCTATTTAGTAATGGCAGAATGTCTATAGTATTGTTGAAACCTTCAAACATCTTGATATCATACCTACAACAACTTTTTAATTCCTTTCATTCTCTTTTTTCTTTTCTCCTTCTTTCTCTATTCCCTCTTTTCTCCTTTCTTCCCCTCTTTTTTCTCCGTTCTTCCTCATTTCTCTCTTTTCTCCTTTCTTTGTCACTGCCCTCTTTTCTCCTTTATTCCGTATTCCCTTATTTTCTTTCTTGTTCCTTATTGCCTTCTCTCCTGTTTCTTCCTTATTCCCTACCTTTCTCCTTTACTATTTCTCCTGCCATGTTAACCTTTCACCCCATATCCTTTCATCATGTCCTTTCACCTTTATTCTGCCACCTTTTCCATGCTCCTTTACTTTTTCCCCTTTCTCACTTCTCCATTCTCCTTTTTCCATATGTCCTGCTCCTGATTCATTGCTCCTTTAACCCGTGCCCCATAAATCCTTGCTCCTTGACTCCTTGCTCCTTGCACCTTGACTCCTTGCTCCTTGCACCTTGACTCCTTTCACCTTGACTCCTTTCACCTTGACTCCTTGTACCTTGACTCCTTTCACCTTGACTCCTTGCACCTTGACTCCTACCTCCTTTCTCCAGCCAACGTAGAATAGTGAGTTTAATAGATTGCCAAAAATTCAGTTTTTTCCTATCTTGAAACTTTGTCCATAGCATATCATTTGTTTGGCAAGGATCGTCCCAGGCTTCGCCAAGAAACTACCAGCTCCCTTCCTGGTTGTTTTTTTATTTATGGGGTATTTAGGGGGATATGTGTTCATTCATTTATTGTACATATTCCAGTCACTATTAAGGATCCAATAAAATATGTTTTTTGGAGATTAAAATTGCCCGAAGGCGTTTCGGTGCCTCTGTATTCCAAACCGGACTAACTAGTCAACTAAATATGTCTAGTTTTAGGACATGCGCAAGGAAGCCTTACCTAAGTAGGTGACAGTGTATTATTGTATAAGTTAGCATCGATTCCCTTGCGAAGTATGCGCTACCCAAACTTCTTCTCCGGGGTATTGGCAAAGTGTTGTTTCATTCACTGTGCAAGACAATACCTAGACAACCACTAACTTGATGATAACAAGGGTAATGGTCCACTAAGTTTATGATGTGTAATTTCAAGGCAAGAAACCAGACTGTAATACTAATCACCAGTTTATCTCAATAGAAGAACAGGGCTTTCACTTTTATGGTTCTAATTTGCATTGGAATTAAGGTACCTTTTGGTATTATGTACGAATCCTTTGTTATCAAAATTATGCCCTTTATGTCACAGATTGACATTCTAAACCCATTTCATGGTTGTCTTTCTTCGCTATGCAGAATTACTCAGCATGACTCCATTGTGCATGATTTTATTTCAGGGCTTTGTACAACAAGAAGCCGAGTTACCTGCCCATAGCTCTGTCTTCAGTCCTATTCTAAACACGACAATTCCTGGGTATGTTTACTGGAAGCGTTTGAAATTCCCGATCCACTATTTGTTCAAATAAAATGCCTAAAAAATTACAATGTTGGTGTAAAGGCCGAAGTGACGTACTTAATTTTTCAGAGGAAGCAAAATCAAATCGCCTTGCATCTTGACTTGTACACATCTCCGGCGTTTGCATGTCTCGCTGCTCTGCAACATCAGGGTTTGACAATGCTCAGGCACTGCAGCGTTCCCAGTGTCGGCAATTCTAGTTTCAGTTGACTGGCTTTACTGTATTATCCCACTCTATTTACTTGTCATAACGCGATTAGTACAATAAAAGTTTTGAATGGTGATTTCCAGACGGAAAAATTTCGGCCATGTTGGTATCGATTGTTTTGTTGGATGAGCATTCAACTATGATGAAGATTAAGTTGCGATGGGAAATGCCCGTTGTCGGATTTTAATACTCTTTGATTTCAGCTGTTGTGGCGAAAGACGCTCAGGCGATGGTTGATAGGTTTGGTTTAGCTTGAGCTTGTTGGAAGTGTGTAAGATCAGCGATTTGTTGCGGAACTAAACAGAAATTGAGAATATGCCCGAGTTGTTAGATAGCTGGTTCAAGAGATAGTCATTCGTTAGCATCTAGAAGGCAAATAGCATGGATCTTGTGTTTTAAAACTTGGAGAGAGCACGGACGCGCGAGGGATTACTCCTTTGAGACAGACACAGCTATACTCGAAGGTCACTTGCTGGCATTAAGTCGGAGATATTGTGGTGGCTGAATCGATCCACCATCAAAGGCTTGCACACGGGAGATAGATTGCTTGCGATCAAGATGTCATATTACAATCGGAGAAGTTATTCTTCGTCCACATCACCAAGAAGTTCTTCAAGCAGTTACTTGCCAAGCACCTACTCTTCGACGGGCAGCTACTCGAGTAGTAGCTATACTCCCAGCAGCTATTCTTCAAGCCGAAGTACATCGTACACACCTGTGAGTATATTTATTTAATTGGGGTATCTACCTAGTTATCAGAAAGCTGTTGAAGTTGGGATGGGGTCATAGGCGCAGTGAAAGTTTGAGCGTGGATAACCAGAAGAAGTCAATCGTGTTAGCGTAAAGTAATACAGAATCACAAGCAGGAGGGAATCTTTTCGCTCGTGATCACCTGTTGCTGTAATCAGTGCTCCAGCCAATGCAAATTAACAGACGATCAATCAATAGTTATTAGATTGACTGGTATTGATGGTCTATAGTATTTATGTATCTGTAAACAGCTGTTTGAATTTCGAGTTATGGTGTGTCGTTCTAGTTTTCGAGGTTGGGAAACCCAATTTGTCTTGCAAACGTTATCTGGGAGTCGCCGTGATCTGTTTTGCTACGGTTGGATAGAGTTGTACAACATGGTGATCCCTTTTCGATAACAATCGGAGCTTCCTTCTTCAATATTCAGTAGCTTTAATAGATAGGATTTTAAAGCCGATCTAGTTTACTAGTTTTATTGTATTTAGTATGGTTGTCATGCTTGGTGATGTTTATAAAAGCGCGAGTGTACCATTCGCGTATTCGGCACGAGCTATTCGAGTCAGCTGAGCTTATTATTTCCGTACTTAATGCGGCAGGTGAGAACTTGTGTTGTGAAGACCATCGTCAAAGTACGTTCCACCTTCTGAAGTCTTAGGGAGAAATGTGATCTTTTCTGATATTGTAACTCAAATAGTAATTCTAAGCTTCTAGAGTTTTATAGTTTATTGAATCAAAGAACTGCACTTAAACAGTGTAACCTTTACATGCCTTTGAGCGGATGATATCGTGAGTTCAATTATTTGTGGGTGTAACTCCAGACGTCAAAACAAACCGAAGGCTTAAGCGATTCTTAGATAGCAATATTTCACCTTGTTCATCAATCAGTGAAAATTTCTGCTTACAGTGGCTTTGGCACAGTGATACCGGCAGCACTATAAGCTGATATTGGACGTGCGAACCTAAAGTACTCAGTGTTCTGTAAGAAGTGTATAAAGGCGTATATTCTGGGAGGTTGGCAGTTAACAGCTTTCAGGGAAGAGCGAATCAGTAAGAATGTGATAAGCCGACGAACTCTGTGAAAAGTTTTCTGTGGTTCTTCAAGGTTAATGCAAAACTTTGAATGGAAGCCGAATTTCCACGCGAGAATGTCGTTTACATCGGAAGTAGGAAATGATGTTTGCCGGGCTTCCTCTCCTCACCAGTACGCAGGTTAACCCTTTTAAAGTTTATTGCTGAAGCGTCATGAAATGTAGCTATGTTGTTTAGATCGGAATATGCGTGGAGACATTATAAGTTGAGCGATTCTGATCGGGTTCTTCCTTACGAAAGCCCCCCTTGTTGTTTTTTTGGCCACTTTGTCCTCGTTTACAAGAACGATGGTAAACTCTCATCATCATCATTATCATGGTCATATTGATCGTTGTCATGGTCATTATTGTCATCAACATTATGGTCACCATTATCATCATCATCGCAACAATCATCACAATAAGCAACTTCATCATCATCTTAATTTCGTCGTGGTCATGGTCGTTATTATTAATATCAATATCTTCATCATGATTGTCAACGTCTCATCATGGCCATCATCATCATCATCATCATCATCACCATCATCATCACCACCACCATCACCATCATCATCATCATCATCATCATCATCACCATCACAACAATCATATCACAATAAGCAACTTCATCATCATGTTAAACGTTGTCGTCGTAGTCGTTATCATGAACAGCAGCATCTTCATCATGATTGTCAACGTCTCATCATGACCATCATCATCATCATCATCATCATCACCATCACCACCATCATCATCATCACCATCATCATCATCATCATCATCACCAGCATCATCAGCATCATCATCATCATCAGCAGCAGCATCATCATCATCATCATCATCATCACAACAACAATCATCAACTTCATCATCATGTTAAACGTTGTCGTCGTGGTCGTTATCATTAACAGCATCATCTTCATCATGATTGTCAACGTCTCATCATGGCCATCATCATCATCATCATCATCACCATCAGCGACGAAAACGCCATCATGATCAACAGCAACAATATAACCACAGTCTTCAGGTTCGTCGACATCAGATGACCATTCTCGCTTGTAATGGCTCGTACTGTAATGGCTACCATAAAATCATCATCACAAGCATGATCTCCATCACGTCGACCCACAACAGTTACCAAAGTGAAAACAGATTTTATTTTACTGAATTTTAGTTGTTTTTCACCTTGCCCGTAATTTATTATCAGTTCTGTGACTATGCAGAGTAATGCTTGCAATGGCTTCCATGAACGATGTTTCTACAATAGATTTTATATCCAATACTATCCAATTCCATTTCATCTTGATTAAGAACAACGTATTTTGAAAGCCATTTTTTTAGCATTCTTCAGTAGGGCACCAGTTGAGTGATGAATGCTTGAATGATGCTATTCACTGTCCATTTATTGTTGGTCATGACTTGTGCAGTAAAACCTTCATATCATATTGAAACATCATCTATTGATACTTTTAGAGAAGTTATTACAATGAGGTGAATATGAATGACTTTTCCTAAAGACTGGAGCAGGTGCCACGGCTAACGGTGATGCTTATAAACGTATTGATTGTATGGCATGTGTATAAACTGTTAAACATTTATACAAAAGACCCTAACCTTGTATCACCACCACCTCTTCCTTTCTCCAGCTGAGTCCCTTGCAACATGTCATCTTAGCTCCCTCCCTACGTACCAAGAACATCCCCATACTTAAAACTGCCAGAACATTCTCCCAACCAACCGATCTAATTGATGAGCTGTCGCCCACTTACATTCTTACCTACCTACCTACGTACCAACCAGGTTTCCTCACCTACCATCCAACCTGCCTACCCACCCACCAACCCACCAGCCAACCCAACTACCCATCCATCTACCTATCTAGTTTATTGCCCAACAGCGTCTGTACTTTTACTTACTCTTTTACTTTCCCTCGCCCTTCCCTACTTCTTTTCAACGCCCTTCCCCTCCTGTTTTTACTCACCCCCTCTTCCCTCCCCCCTCCCCTCTTTCTTGCACGTATCCTTCCCCTCTTCCTTAAACTCATCCTTCCCCTCTTCCTTAAACTCATCCGTGCCCTCTTTCTTAAACTCATTCTTGCCCTCTCTCTTAAACTCATCGCTCCCCTCTCCCTTTTACTCGCCCCTTCCATGTGAGTTCTAAAA
The DNA here is from genome assembly GCA_010016065.2 of Carybdea cf. marsupialis auct. non (Linnaeus, 1758). Lineage (NCBI taxonomy): Eukaryota > Metazoa > Cnidaria > Cubozoa > Carybdeida > Carybdeidae > Carybdea > Carybdea cf. marsupialis auct. non (Linnaeus, 1758). The sequence continues at coordinate 15,078 of JAAAKL020001433.1, read as the reverse complement.
GAGCTTTGAATATCAAATAGGCAGTTAGATATAGACATTGACTTGTCTTACTAGCGACGTATGGCAATAATTAGTATTTTGCCCGATATTGCATTGCACCCAGATTATTTCTCTATGCCGTCTTCCAATGCAGTGTTTCCAGCAGACCAATTGGAATTATTTAGACTAAAGGAGTCCGATTTGCTGGTTGAAGTCGCTATGTTATTTTATATGAATGATTTTTAAGTATAGCATATTTAGCATTTGATGGTATTGGTTTAAATTGCTTAGTGGTTTCTTTTTAATATAATGAGGACAGATAAATTCAGGTCTTGCTTTTCACAATCACCACTTGGTCAGGACCCAATAGAAAGATCAGATAATAATCTACTGGTCACGGAAGATGATTTGAGGTTGTTTACCACCTTATGTGAGACTCACTTGGCGTCTTTCAGCTCTAGTACAGATCTGTAAAGCCTCTAGTGAAGTCACTACCATAAGACCTCCAATTTTTATAACTTCATGTTTACCGAGGAATCTCTTTGTGCCAACTCCTTAACTACCGTAATGCAGAAAGATTTTATATGAGGTATTTTGTGGTATTATGATACTTTTTACGTCGGCAATTCGTTAAATGAGGGGATGTCATTAAAACTGTCTCGCTTTGGTTTTTCGACAAAGTATTTTCATACTGGCCATGTAACTAGCCATTAACGGAATGATAATGGTTACTGATGTGGAGACAGGGGTAGTGGGTAGATCAAACAAGGGGCTTCATGGCAATGTTTCTAGATGTAGAGTTCTTAATATTATAACGTTTACTAACTTGCTAAGAGAGTTTGTCATGACATGAGTCGGTAAAGTTTACGATGCATGTCATTAATTTAATTCTCCAATCAATGGAACCCACGTAATCGACAAGGGGTCAGTACTTCTAAAATTGTATACAAACGTATGGAAGAATTTACATAATCTTGTTGTTGTGGGAAGTTTTCGACTTTCCCATCAATAGGTAATCAATAAAATTAAGGCGATTTAGGGTAATGTTGTAGTAATGAGAAACATGTTTTCGGTATATGATTCATGAGCAGTGTTCTCCCCGAAGCGTTTTTGCGTAGGGCCCGCTATGCTGCTCCCATTCACCGCTACGCTGCTCCCATTCACCGCTACGCTGCTCCCACTCACCGCTACGCTACTCCCATTCACCGCTACCCTGCCCCCATTCACCGCTACGTTGCCCCCATTCACCGCTACGTTGCCCCCATTCACCGCTACGTTGCCCCCATTCACCGCTACGCTCAGCAAGTGCGCCGTTACGCCAAAAGAATTGGGTTTTGAATAACAGTGGGCTGCGTAACAAACATCGATCAACCAGCGAACATGTAGACACCCAATTCACGTGCAAACACCCAATTCACCCAAGTCACGTCAATTGACACCACAAAGGCCATTCCAACACATTTTCAGGTCAAAAATAGCGTGATCTTCCGGGGCTCAAAACACCTCCTGAACCCCACTTCCTTTTTTGCGGGTAAGCACAAATTATTTTCCAGGGAGAACATTGATGGGCATGCTTTATCAGCCATAAGTTCTGCCAACATTGCTAGTCTGCGATATTCTGCGCTATTCTGTGACTTTATGTGGGCTCCCGAGGTTTGAGGTACACCAGCAAATGGCTTTGCGTGCATTCGATAAATTTACTTAATCCATACTACTACATGGGGATCAGCACCTTCTTAGTTGTTGTCAACTGTCATATACATAAATGATAATAGGTGTTCATAGTGGACAAATAAGTTCTAAGAGCCTGGCATTTTTTGTAAGTACCGTTTGGTATACATGAATTGATAATTCACACTGATCTGATTTATAGCAAATTTTGCCTTCCAATTTGCACCACATCGAAAATATTTCCTTGCTCTTTAAAACTTTTCATCCACTTTCGATCGATTAATTGATTTATCGATCGATTAATTGATCTATCGATTGATAAATTAATTTATCGATTGATTAATTGATCTATCGATTGATAAATTAATTTATCGATTGATTGATTGAGATACTCTGGGTATACCATGGCTCTTTCAACTTCTACGATTGTCACTTATGATTTCTGCTTTCTGTTCTTCAGACTTCAACCTCGTCATTAAGGTCAAGGTCCAACTTTCAAACACCACTTCGACCATCAAGATTTACAGAACCAAAGGAAGAGAAGAAGACAGTAGACAACGATACTAGTTATGTTGGAAGAAGCAAGTATTCCTCGTCAATATTAGACCGGGATAAGGATAAGGAGGAGAAGGAAGAGCCACTTCCGCTGCGAAGACGAATAGCCGAAAGAAATAAGGATAGAGAAGCAGACAGAGAAAAAGAAAAGGAAAAAGAAAAAGAGAAAGAAAAGGAGAAGGAAAAAGTAAGAATAGGTTGTAGATTGTAATGGGTGTGTTTGTAACTGTTACTTGCCGTAAGTGGGAGCTGAAACAACCTGGTTCTCATTAAATCCAAAACGCATATCCAAGACCTAGGGTTCCCCGACTGTGGTCCATGGACCTCTCAAGGGGTCCAGGAAAGAATTTTGGGGTTGGTGGTCATAATTGATGTAGCGTTGGAAGATAACCCATAAAATATAGAAGAGAATGCAGTGAAATAGGCAGGAGATGATCTATGGAGCAATATTAGTTTGCCTTATTTCCATAAACAGGTGACATTCATTGAAGAAAAAGACCCTTTAAAGGCAGCATCCTCGGATAAGTACCCCCTAATAGTCAAGAGTTTATGATAAGCGCCCCCAGAGGTTCCAAGTATCTCAAGGTCAATGGCTTGCTTTATCATAATTGGAAATGACAGTGATAGAAAGTCATATTGTCAACGTTGTAGTAACTATCGCAAACTTATAAAGCACCATTTTGATATTTGGATAATTAGAGTGAAAGGATAGAGAAAAGATGCATATGATTTTTAAACTGAACATATTTCCAGTAATAAAACAAGCTCATGTAAAAGAAGAAAGCAATTACGGAGCTCATCAAAATTGACAATTATTAAAACACAGTTAACTACCATTGCCTTACCCGTTTTCGATGAATCGAAACAGAAACATGTGCTAGGGGCTCTTACTTGGGGAGTTAATATTTCCGTCATTAGAGTGAGAGGGATGGTATGCAGGAGAGAAGGGCTGATATTGTTGAACGATGTTACATATTTGGAACCGTGTAAGATATCCTATTACATGGCTTGTAATCCTCTTGGGACTAGGCTTAATCAATTAAATCCTGGAAATTGCCTCAAACCAAAGTATGATTTGAGGAAATGGGAAATTCTAGCGTAACGTACTCACGGATTTTTGGCTCAAACATTCGACCTCCCTCGTAATGGATTTAAAGTTTCGTTTCTACCATAGGCATAGCATCTCTTGCACCCAGAGAATCTGTATATTTTGTTAAAATCTTTCTTGAATTTGATTTTTAAAAGCATGTTTACACGCTGGATGCTGCTGTTAGATAAACCTGCATCAAGCTCGGTCGTGATGCCAAATATCACGATGCCGACCAGTGAATTTATTGGATTCGGGAAGATTAATGAAAGATGTGAATTTGTGTTCCTACGGTCCGTAGATACGTTTATGAATTTTATTAAATGCCCCCAAAGGGTAGCGTGGCGGATGATCATTTCAGCAAGTCGTGTTTAATAATTTTCCTACAGAAAGAATGATGAGTTTCTGAACCATTGAAAAACAATTTTCTGCATGGAGCAAGTGTGGTTGCCCAGTAAGTTCTTTCGTCTGATTAAAATGGAACGAAGACACTCGTAGGAAGATATGGTAAACTATATCTCCTGTTGAACCAATAAACTGGGCTGTTTCAAGTTTCTGCACCATGGCAAACTCCCTTCAGTTATACTCAATGCACCAAGTATTGCCTTGTCCGATACTGTTATTAATCCGGACCCAGTTACACCGACTATCACTTATCAGGATTATACCCAAATTTAAACCCAAACTGATATCCCTTCCCCAGAGTCGAACACGAGGTTTACAGGTTACCGGACCTATACTGTGAAACAGGGACATTTTTGAGAAGTAACTTCTAAACCTTTACGTAGTGTTTTTGTAGTTAAATGTAGTTTGTTAGAGGTATGAGATAGATTTCTACCTGGCATTGAGAGCAATTAGATGTTTTGCCGAAGAGCATTAAAGAGTGGCGCAGACGGCGGTTGTTACAATATACAATGATGTATGAGTGGTGCCGATGATTTGAACTTTCAGTGCGAGATTACACGATTGCATTTTTAATTTGATATGTTTCACGTGCGGAGGTATGGAGGAGGAGTGTGTGTTTTTTGCATTGCCCTTCATGTGTGTTGTTGGTGGGTTAATGGTGAGCGATACTTGAGTATACCTACGCTGGTCTGTATTTTTTCTTTGCGTGGTTTGTATTGAGTGTCTGAGTACGTATGTGCGAGTGTTTGCATGCGTGTGTGTGAATGCGAGTGCGTGTGTGTTTATCTGTGTGTGTGTATGTGTGATTGTGTGTGTGTCTTTGTGTCTCTGTATCTGTGGGTGCTTGCCTACCAGTGTATGTGTGGATGCTTCAGCGACTGTTTGTGTATATGTCAGTACTATATAAATATTTCTATGTGTGAGCTTTTTTGTGTGCGTGAGTCTGCTTGAGTGTACTTCCGTTTGTATGAAAGTGTGTAAAGTATGACAGTCTGATCTTTCGTAGATTCTTACAGTTGTATTAAGCCATTTTAAAATATGTGTTCTAGTCCATTGCTAACACTTTATTGTGTGGAATTTATGTAGGTAACTTTTTGGTTTGTATAAGTTGTTAATGAACGTGTTAATGTCGATTCCACGTTTGGAATAATTTGTTTAATTGGATGTTCGTATGTTACAGGTAGGTCATTTTTATTTCCTTATTTTGGGTAAATCTGTTGAAGGCAAGGGAGGAGGAATGTATCGTTTATTATGTGTTATTTAAGCTTATTTAATGTTTTGGTACAGTCAGTTGCTGTCATTTGTTGTCAAATGCTGTCAGATTTTATTGTCAGGAACTGTCGGGTTTTATTGTCAGGTTTTACTGTCAGGTGCTGTCAGATTTGTTTTCTTAGCGGTTTCTTCGTCTCCCATCGCGAGGGATGACATTAACCATCGGCATATGGATTGTTATGGGAGAAGACCAGTCTGTAAGTTGAACGAGTCTGTGAAGCTTAGCTCTACATGAAATTGCTGTTTTCATGTTGAGAGAAGTTTGTGAGTGAAAATGAGAACAGTAGTAACAATATGGGAGTTCATATCATGTAAGAATTGTTACTGCCCCAAGGTATAATGGAGGTTTTGAGTGTAGTGAAGAAATTGTTCTTTGATCCTTTGATGTGGTTTTGCCAGTTGATGTTGGACTTATTCAGATTTAAGAGAGAATGATGGAGATGGAAATATGAGGTGAAAAAATCGTGTTCTTTAGGTACACTAGAACATGCAGAATATTTTTTTGCATTGCCATGGTGGAGAGTCTTTCTATGAGTGTGAGAGTCGAGATGTTCGTTATCAGGTGCTTTGAAGGCTATACCGTTTTGCCCTGCTTAAGTTTTTCTTTGGGTGGTTGGAAATGCTGTGTCATCCACTGGTGAGACAATGCTTAGTCAGCCACTGGTGAGGCAATGCTGAGTCAGCCACTGGTAAGGCAATGCTGAGTCAGCCACTGGTAAGGCAATGCTGAGTCAGCCACTGGTCTCGTTTTTTAGAGCTGCGGCTGAACCTGTACTGCTTTAGTTTTAGTTTTAAGCCTGGTTCGTGTTTGAGTGTGGAATAAGAGACGTTGAAAGTGTCAGCCAGTTAACTGCTATTTCTTTTTCTCCGTTGTCGAGCCTTTTCAGGATACGTCGAGTGTATGGTATGACAAGCGGTAGTATGCCATAGGCTGATTGAAGTTATAGCACTATTTGCAATATTCCTTCTCATCGCATTTGGTACAGGTTACTGTCAGTTGGGTCTGTGCATTGCCGGAAGTGGCTATATGGTATGATAATGTATATGATGTAACATTACGCAACATGCATTGTCAGTGTTAAGATACCTATAAGTGTGGTGCTGTGGAATAATTCGTTACCTTGTTTCAAGCACCACGTTGCATATCAGAATTATCCCTGTAAACGTTAAATATGACATTGTGAGCATTTGTGTAAGGTATTGTGAACGCGACATACAAAAGAATGATATTGAGGAAATGATCAGTTGCCTCCCACTTGAGGGGTGCGCATCTCGCCAGCTTACTTTCAACTGCTTGTTTAGGCAGGCTAATTTCGGAAGTGAAGTACTAGTGAGAACTGGTCAGTACACCGAACCACAACCCATCAACTACCTTCCGCTTTAGTGTATCGTGAAACGGATTCAGAGAGACAGTTCAAGACAACGTTCTGTCGTGTGTGTGAGGGGAAGTAGCTGTTCAGAGTCAAGCGTTTGAATGACAACGTTGACTGCTTGTGAGCCTAGTTGAGGAAAACAGCTTTAGCCTACGCTACTTATTTGAATTAGCCTTGGGTAGTTTTTCGTGACCGTTTGACTCATGAAACTTTGAAATTAGTAGTTGGCAGTTTTGTTTGTTAGTAATTGGGACGGTCGAAGTGCAACGTAATAAGTACAGCGCGTCGACATAGGACATAAACACCATGCTATTCTTCCCCTGATTGGTTCCTTCAGCATATAACATTGTTGTCGTGATCCCTTGTCGTTAGATATACGTTGGGGTGTGATGGGTCCAGATACCATATGCCCCGATGCCAATACCTAATGCTAGTTGCCCGTATGCTTAATCCCAGAAGTGGTAAACTGCTAAGAGCGATGGACGTTTGGAACGTCAATGCTATCTTGTAGGGGGTCTGTCACTTGTGATAGTTCAGGAAATTTCCTGGTGAATAGTGACAGAAAGCAGTTTGTTCGTGTATACGTCTATAGCCGTTCACATGGTAAAAACTATTATGAGGACCTTTGGAACAGATCAGAGTCCCTTTCAGGTATTAAAAAGCGTAGCTGTTATGCAGTGGTTATTACCAAATATGTTACTGATACTTATAGTGCATCTGTATCAGGGAAACACAGTCGCCAGTGGAACTTGTAAGGTGTCAAGCCAATTTTTCCAATATCAGAATCCTGTGACCCTAGTAAGTGATCTAAATAAGGTGGTGTTAGTATGTGTAGTGACATGGTAGCACAGGTGAGATTTACGGATTGGTCAGTCTTTGAAAACTGAAGTGACATGTAGTGTGTTCGAAACATATGAACTTTTGCGTAGATACAGAGTCGAGTAAGTATTATATTAAATGATTACATCCGCTACCAGACGAGAATTAGTTTATGGAAGAAGGTGTATGAGCTGTTACGGTGTTCTCGACGGTAGAAATTTAGCGATGAAAGCTCGTATTTATTTTTTTGTAAGAACAGGTGAAGCGTTTGCAAGGTATTAATATTTTAGGAGTTACGGCACTGTACACAAATGAAAGTTGACCCACGGTCGCATTCATGTGAACCGTTTTGCAACCGATTCTTGGGGCATCAGTTCCATATCTGATCCCAGGTCACTTCCACAGGATCCAAGTAGAATATAAGAGAAAAGTAACAGTAACCCAGCGGGCGTTGCAGAATCAGTGGACTTGGTCTCTTAGGGCATCAAAATGCCTTTTGGTTTGACGTCGGCTGGATTTATTACAGATAAATGCTTCAATCACCGATGAATAACGTAACACTTAAACCTATTTCCGGTGAAGCTAAGGAAGTCAAGAGAGCGACAAAACGTTATCCGTATCACAGTTTTTCTTTGTCGGCTTTCCTCTGCCTCAGGATTGTCGAGAAAAGAACGAAACCATGATATGAATTACTGATACATGTCATGAAATGCAATATTACTGCCTCTCTATCATTTCAGTGGGTCGTATCTGTTCTCAAGCATGATCAGCAGATCGGTAAAAGATCGAATGTCTGCACAGTGTCGATCTTACGTTGAGGTTGAGTGACAGTAACGTAGCTATGTGCGGCTCTCAACCTCGGAACGTGCGCCTGCATTTTCACAAGGACGTTGTGAGAGGATGACAATTATTTTCCCAACCTAAACAAAAATATTGTTTGTCTTCAGTACAGGATGATAGTAGGTACGCAAATCAGAGAGAAATCAGAGTATATGGTCACACGTTAGGACTACTGTAGCAGACGTACCAGTGTGAGTGACTTTCAGAAAAGCATTGCCCTCCGACGGCAGAGTTAAATCTTAGGGTAGTTTCAGACTAGAACAAATCAAGTCTATTCTTTGAATGCTTAGTAGAGCTTTAATGCCTGATTGTACACAAGAAAAATCTTGCGTAAACGTAAATTTTTAGCTGGACTCTGTCTTCAGCGTATCTCAGGTAGGTAGTGTAAATTTCTTATCAAGGCGGTAGTAATGTGGAAGAATCATAAAAAAGAACTTGACATGATAGAGAATTCTTCTCCGGCTAAATATTGATCTGAGGCTTTGAGTGGCCTCGAATTGTTACATGACGGCGCCACGGTCGCGCCAAGTCCAGGGCAGAATGCAAAAAGGCGTACTCTAAAGCGTACTTCATAGAATCTGGCATCGCCTCTGTAGTCTCCTCAGTTTTTGATCTGACGTATACGTTTGTGGCTTTATAAATGTTAAATTGGTGTGGCACTGTGGACTTACGATCAGCATTCTCCAGTGATCTATAATTTTATGTCCATTGTGACATTTGCCGACTCTCCTTTTTGTGGAAATGTAACCAGATTCGTTTTTCGTGTGTCGCCTTGACTGAACCCAATTCGCCGGGTGTAGACCGGGTGTGGTCGTTTGGTAAGTTGTGTTGAGATTGGATCGTTTGTATCACCAGGAGAGAGAATTGGAAAGACAGAAGGAAAAGGAGAAAGAAAAGGAACAAGAAAAAACCAGCGAGGATAAGGACGATGATGATACAAGTGCGTCGACCCTTTCCGCACAGCGCGCCAGACGGGCACGGAAGCCGAGAGAGCGAAGGAAGGCAACGGGAGTGGCCTACATGCCAGACGAAGTAAGGACTGCTTCAGCTCTCAGTGTGCTTTGAATAGTTGTAAGCTCGCATAATATCAATAAAATAACAATTAATTCTTTAATTCTTCCTCGTTGATATTAATATAACTACAATAATCCTAAAAATATACAAAAAGGTGTAATCAGGCTAGGCAGGTAGTAATTATCTGACAAATGTAACAACTACCTGTGCAAAGCTCAGGTGCTCAGGCATGGATAGTCTTGGATTTAAACATCATGACGCTGTCGACCCCAAGGGGTTTGTGAATAAAACTTCCTTTTTTCACGAAAGGCTGCTTGCAACAGGCAGGCTCTCCATTTCATTGAGTCAGTGGCTCTTGCACTTTTGATAAATTCAACATGTTCTTGTGTTGATTTGGCAACAGATCGGGATCGAACATGTTTTCTGTAGTCGTAGTTATTTTGAATGAAAGATTTAATGGAACTTTTCCGTAGTTTGTGTCCAAGATTGCCCATCTGAAAATGAAGCTTCGCACTCGTTTAATTTGCTTTTAAAGACTGTAACCCTGATGAATGAACTAATCAAACTGTAGGCTTCGTATTTGATTAATCGAATTTAATGAATTTTAAGAGTCGTTTTAATAATCGCACCTAACACCCATCCCTATCGTCTTTAAAACAAACGGTTCTATAGTGGATTGCCTGGTTGATGTTATGTGACGGAGTTGTGACCCCCCCCCCCCAAATAAAAAAAGAAAGAAAAAAGAAGCTGTTTATGTCGCCAGCCCTGCCTTGAAACTTCCCACAAACGTCATAGCACGTTGCTTTTTAATTGAAGAAGTAGATTCAGGCTACGGTCTCAAATTCTTCTCGGGGACAAAAACTGGGAATAAAATGTAAACTTGTGGCATCTGCGCCAATCTTGAATTATTTAAAGTTTTCATCTTCTTTAAAAAAGAAAGCTTGAGTTAGGGAGCAGATTTTGAATACGTGTAGTCCGTTACAAATCACCGAGTAGAGAAAAGGCCAGAGAGAGGGGAGAAGGGGTAGATTAACGTGCATCAGAGTTTTTGAAAAAAACGATTTTATCAATTGAACGACACTAGCCTCGTTTCCATTATAAGGCGAATCTGTGTTTATTAACAACCACATCACGTTTTCCTCGAACTTTATCGATGTTGTTTATGTCAATCAGGAACTCGATTGAAATGTTTGTAACGATTTGCCTCTAATTATTACCAGAGTGAATAATTTTTTTTGAATTTGAATCGTACGTCATATTTTGAACTGCTCGAGTATGTTTGATTGGTGTGCCATGTATCCGGACAGAGTTTGATACGATTTTACAAAATGAGTGTCGATCTGTTGAGAAACGACTCGATTTCTCGTAGGTGGGACTGAAAAAACGTTACGAGACTAAGAAATAGTTTCATTTTCGTGGAGTTAATTTGTGTTCAGTAACTTTTTAAAAACCCAGTTTTTGGTAGTGATTTTGACATAACTTTGCCAGGCAGAAGTTTAACCATTTTCCTGATTCTTGTAAGAGATGATCATAAATAAAAAATTTGTATTTGTTTTAAATTATGACGTCACACCCGGTACTCAAAATGTCTATCCTTGCACACACGCATAGATACAATAGGACAATTTACACATTTCGGGGGGTGCGGGGTGTAAGACAAAGCGAACATGTGTTTTAATGATGCTATTATAATGTTTGAAGCGAAGAGAGGAGGTGGGGCTACAACCCTTCAAAAATTTCCTTACGTACCATTAACTAATCGCCCGTATTTCTCCTCAACCCCCCCCCCCCCCCAAAGGTAAGGTGACCCAAGTGACTTTAATATTCCCACAGATACCGAGCTAGGTGCATTTATTCTCGGACCTGCACACTTTTTAACATCCGTTGCTTACTCCTCTTGCCTTTTCCTACGTACTTTTGTGTTTTAACGCTTCCGACATTCCTTTGCACCTTAATGCGTGCCTTACTAACCTTAGTTCTAATTACTCGTAAACACGTTCATGCTAACCAATAACTAACCTTCTTTTATCGTTCATAGTTTTGTGAACCTCAGTTGTTGAATCATTAGAATTTCTTCTTGTTGCTCAAATTTCTATTGTGTTAAATATGCACTTTTTCACATGTACAGATGCACCTTTATATGGCATTCGTGTGTACACATACTCGTATAATGTGTGGTTTGCTATCTTGACATACATTCAGGGGTAGTCGCTTGCGGAAGATGATTGCAAGAAATTTTTCCCGTGTTATTTTTGAAACATAGTCGTGCAGGGTTTAGTACGATGCCCCGCCTGATAATGTGAATCAATGTAGGTGTCTATAGAATTTCCAGGGTAGGCTATAATTGCGTTAGGCATACGGGAGGACTCAATTCTATGCAGTGGAGGGGGTGGGGTATCGGTAGTAGACCTGGTAGTGTCTCCAAGAAGGTTAACCCGTAACAAGCAAAAGACGCGTAGGGACATAGCATTGCCGTACCCCAAGGAAGATTTTGGCTTAAACGAAATTTGGCTTAAGCAAATTTAGTGTTAATGACGTTGATCAGAACGTATGCTGTTACACGTTTTAAATACCGGTGCACACAAGAGCAAATCACGTTCTTTACGGACACCATTTAAGATTTTACTCTGGTTTCCGGGTTGTGAAGTCATTTTTGTAACAAGTTTGATAAATGTTTTGATAAATAGCTGTTGCAAGCAGTGCGTTTAATTTGATGACACTTGCAACGCTGATTTGGTGCTGTTTTGTTGAGTCAAAATGTTGGCCTATATACACAAAATTGAAAAATATTTCTCTTCTGCGCTGTTTGAGATGCACAATATTATGATTTTATAAAGGGAATTTTTGTGAAGTGCAGGGCAAACCTTCGTTTCTTTTACATAAGACAGTAGAGGGTCACGGATGCAAGAATTGTTAAACGTGTATCATATTTTCTGTTGTGCACAAAAAATTCCTTTATCATGAAAGAGCCAAGGCTAAGAAAGGATTCTCTTGCGGACGTAGTTTGCTCTTATGTGTACCGATTAACAGTGAGTGACAGGATGAATATCGTTCGTCTTTAATTGGGTTTCCGGGGACTAATTTCCCAACGGGAATTTTTTCCACGAGACCGGGGGGTCGTGAGATTTTATAATAAGAAGGGGGTTCATTCATAATTACCCTAATTTGTGACCATGTTTTAAGTTTTCATTGTACACATTTTTAACAGCTATGCGATAATATGAACCCTCGTGTACATATTTCTGTTTGCAATTAAGCCCTGGCGGCTAAATCCAAGATCTATGCTATACTAGTTACATCGAAGTAAATAATTTAAAGTGACCAAATGTCGTAGCAGAAACAGAAATTTAACAAAGCTGATAGTCATTTATCTAAAATTTACTAAGAAAAGTTTTCGTTTTAAGAGAATCATAAATGAAAGTTTATTATCCTAAAGGGTGTCTTGGGTGAAAAGTAGAACGGATTGCTGAAAACAGAAGGATAGCGGTTACCTACGTAAGAAAACTTGATTTCATAGGATATTTTACAGACATGGATTTGGCATGTACCGCCATTTGGTTTGGCATAAATAAATAAATACAACTTGAGCAAGCAGTCTCTTCATATCGATTTTGCAGAAAACTCGTGCCTTTCTGCATTCAGTTCGCTCTCTTGGGTTTGGTATTAAAGACGATAGTATAGTTTGGACAGCTAAGAGGAGCTATGTCAGAACTTTGACACCCCATGTACATTGTGTGGAAATATTGGAAAACGTCGTCCGTGACTCGAGACAGCGGTGGTATCGCAAGCAATCGCCATTTCTTTGAGCCATGCTGTTCATTTCACTTTAACCCCATGTTCTCTTCTATGATGCTTAGGAGGACGGTAACGAGTCTGACGAGAAGAAGGAAACAAGAATCAACACTAAATCAAACGAAGAGGTTGCGGAATCCAAGTCAAGGACATATGACTCCCTCCGTAATGACGAAGAACCGGCGAGATTGGTAAGTGACAGCTCCATTCTAAAGAATAATCTTTGAAATTGCACTTGCTACTGCAACAGACGGTGATATTCCTCGAGACTGCACCATCACCGCAAGTAAAAGGGTTACCACTAGATAACTTCAACAGGCATGGTATCACATGTCAGAATCAAGGTAATGAAACAGCAACGTGCCCCCCTTTTTTGCAGCACTTATATGGGCAGGAAAAAGTGCTCATAGCTACCACCCCTGCCCAACTCAATGCACGCCATTATTTTCAATGCTGTAACTGGACTAGATCGTGATAGGAAATTTGATCTGTATGTTCAAATGCGATTGGATGCCAGTTGCAGCAGTTTCTAATGTGGTATTGCTAATAGAGGAAGTTTTTTTCATAAGGGGGGATCATAACTGCATATTAAGCACCTTAAACTGGGTCGAAGCACCTTTGGCACTAGTCGCAAGTTTCGTGGAGAGTACTATACCATGCTGTTGTAAGATTTTCTTCCTTTTTTGATTCAGGTGTAGCTTGGTGGGATACGAAGATACGGAAGAAAAGTACACTGATAGGTGGTTCAGTAAGACAATCTGGAGAGAATAGAAATGTTAGACTAGCGAGAAAGGCTTGAGACTGCAGGTGTAGTTTGAGAAGGAAATCAGGAAAGGTGAATTGTGCTTGGAAAGAATGCTTGGAATTATACACAAGTTGTTCTTTTAAGCATTAGCTTGTAAGCCGTCGTATTTAAGGTGGAGAGCAGCAAGCAGTTGATTGAGGCTGAAGTGAGAGATAGCTTTTTCAGATACGTGTGATGCAACTAACCGCTGTTGTTGACGTGCCCAGAGAAGTTGGAGCGGTAAAAGTTTCTGCTGTCAAGCATTGCCTTACTTATGTTGGTTGGGAGAGGGTTGGGAAAGGAGTGTGCTATTTTAACCGTGACATCAATTGAAGCATTGCTAAGCTACAATTGGAAACTTGAAAGTTGTTGGATTAGCATCGTTTGAATCCGAAAAATCATATAGGAACTGTTACTGTATGTAGAAAAAATGAGCAGCGCAACTGCTCTGCGAAGCACGCAACGTAAGGGAGAAACTTTGAGCATAATTAATGCATACAGCAGTGCACTTCCTTGTGCATATGTGATTTGGTGCCACTATTCATTAAGAGATTTTAACATTTACACTTAAGTCGGTTCTTGCCTGTTTATCGTGATGGAACGCTTGATATCGGTATCGGAATTTGGCACGTCGTTTAGATCGAAATGGTTGAAGACCCTGCATCGAGATTGAACTTAGCTTTAAGGTTGCCTATCTTGCGGCCTGTTTTTTTGCAGATAAAAGTATCTTCAGTACTCCTTACGACTCCCAATTCCACACCTACTCGCACTGTCAAACTGCCCTTTTCTTAAAGGAAACAGTGATATAGTGGTCGAGTGTCAGACTCACAATCCAAGGGTTATGAGTTCAAACCGAGCCTGAGCTTGTCTGCCACGATCCCAGAGGTACCGTGCTCTGTCATCTGCTCTCGTGAAGTGGGAAAAATATGTTTCGAGAGATAGGACAGAGAGGAGACTGCAAGCATGAATAGATTGTCGTCTAAAGTAACCCCGTTGCTACAAGTGGCTTCGGCCTTGAACAGGGTGAAAGTATTTTAAAAAATCCAGCCAAACAAAAGAACGTCGGCTGTTTTATGGTCAGCAGCTCTAGCTCATTTGGCTAACGCCTTCTCCGTCCCCTGTTTGTCTTCTTAGAGTTTCTTCAGACAGACACCGTAATTAGGGTGTTTGACCAGTTACTGAAGATTATTGGCATACAGAAAGGATATCTGTAACTGCAAGTTTGGCTCCCACCTCATCGCAAGATAGACACGTACAAACTGTAACAAGAAGTAAGCGATGCCTATCTCCGGAGTGTGTTAAGATGGCCCTATGGATAATAAATGCTTTGTGCTATAAGCGATATCTTGGCCCGTATTCATAATGTTTTCCAAAGCTTCGGGGAAAAGTGGTTTTTTTCCCCACAGCTGAGTGGAATTCCCAGCAGCTAGGTGGAATTTCCTGCAGGGAAATGAGGAACATTTTGCCTGTATTCATAAAGCTGCAGG
>JAAAKL020001432.1:16028-31014 GCA_010016065.2 Carybdea cf. marsupialis auct. non (Linnaeus, 1758) | reverse complement strand
TGCTACGAAGGGATCGATTTACAGACCTCAAACTACGTCTGCTCCTCTATTTGATATCCTTGATATTCGAACACGTAGTGAAAAAGTAGGAAATAACGAAGAAAACCCGCATGCAACGTTCACATCCGTTCTAAATATCGGTTAGCCGAGATTTGCATACCACGCTAATGGAGCCATCTTGCCTCCTTCAGTGTTCTCACGTATTCATGTGAGGAAGTGATAGGGAGACCGCGCTCTAGCCCAGTCCTTTCTCTATGAAGAAAACTTTCGTTTTCTTTAAACTCAATGGGTGGGATAGTGTGACGTCACGATTTTGAACATTTTTGAATACAGACCAGTCTGTGTAGTTTTATTAGCAACATTAAGTAATAAAGCGTACTGCTTACCGACTGTCCAAGTAAACGGATTGGTCACATCTATGAATAGTTATATAGCTGTTTTGTAGGAAGTTTTGAAATAAACGTACACAGCAATTTATCATATTACAATACAGTGCCATTGATTAGGATAAACCATGCATTTTTCACCTCTAATATGAAACCGATCTCGACTGTTTTGCCGTAGTACAGTATATGATGGGACTTCGCAGTTATGTCTACTTGGCGTTCACTCGAGCATATGAAACGTATTTGTCACGTCGACGACTCATAAGTTCGTGCTAACAAACTTATGGTTTCGTACATTTTTAGACTGTAAGCTTTTGGGGGCCCTTCCGAGGTTTCCTACGCCCCGCTCACCATGCCAATATGGAGATTTTGGTGTTTTATACGATTAAGGATCAACCAAAATGTCATCAAGATCTTGTGCAAAGTTTGTAGATACTTAATTCGGGAAAGAGGTGTGAAATAACTTCTTGAATGGCCTAGAAAATTGGACTGGGACAGGATTATAAATGTTTTCACCTCGATTTCGTATGGTGCCAAAATAATTTTCAAGATAATCTTGGTTTAGTCTCCTTGTCAGCAAATGTTTAAATGAAAATCTTTCATTTGATGTTTTACACAATAACATCAAATTGTTGATTGTAATCTTCCAACAACAAAGACATTTCAATCTGTCACTGCGCCAGGCCTCTTTTTATTTAGCTGATTTGAGTTTTGCAATTACAAACTTTGCAATGTTAAGTGGCAATGCTTCGAGAGTCTGGTTTAAAGAGGTATCCTGGCTATTTTGATTGTACAGACTTGTATCTTTCTAGGGTGAAACCTTACTCATTGATGATCCAATTTTCGTCTTTGTGCCTGAATGAATTTCCCGTGTCTTTCCTTTCTAGGTGTTCTAGCTGATAATCTTGGCCCAGTTTAAGTAGAAATGTCGTGTTGGACAGTTCCTAGAGATATGGGTGTAGCTGGTTATGAATATGAAAGAACAATGACTAAACCATTGTTTAATACAAGAGGATCAGCAGCACAATAGACGAGACAATTTCTTAAATTAAGTACTGTTGCTATAAGTAAGAGAGATTGTAGATGAAAACATCGTCATCTCAAAGTGGACTTCAGAGTACTAAGGGTCACTTTATGTTCATATCTAATAATATAAATTCAATCACCAGGGGCATGTCTTTCAAGTCTGGAATCGATGTATTTCCATATTTTCAATACTAGACTTCTATGATGTTTCAGTCTTTAGTTCAACTATTCTTAAATAACACGTAATGAACAAGCCTCCGCAACTGTTCATATCGTAATTGCCTCCTTGTTGCATCTTGACTTGCGGATTTATAGTTGAAATATTGTGTATTAGCTAGTGTAAACCAGAATTTTGAACTTTGAGGTACAATAAGTTAAAGGTTTGTATTTTGTACTTTGTTTGTCTTGGAATAACAATTTTTCCAAAAGTCTGAAATTCCTAGGGAAATTACAAAAATCACCCCAAAAGCACTTTTTTATGCCCCCAGTTTATGAAAATTTAAAAAAATACCCACCCTTATGCTTATTCGACCCATTACCATTAAGCACAGAAGAGTAATGGAATACATACGTTTACTTTAACGTCAACATTTTGATGATTAAGGGTTCAGATAGAATTGATGTACATGAAGTTCTGTGTTTTAGGCTTTATTTTGTAAAGTGCTTAAAAACTCATATTTACAAGTTATACTTTGAAATATTTCAGATGAACATAGGGTAGATATGCCTAATAGTCACACAGGTCAAATAAATGGGAATATATTCATATAAATGTGTGAAAATTGTGCGGGTCATATGAAGATGAGTCTTGCAGGACAACATAATTTCACTGTAAAGTAGTAAGGATTAAACAGATACCGGTAGTGAGTAGTTATATATGTTAAAATGTCAGCATACACCTACACATGGAGCAGCATGGGTTTGAGCAACGGAAAATGTACCCTAACTTAATGTTTCAGAACTGTAGCAACGGTTGTCAAAGTGAATCGGGGAGAGGGAAAGTCATGGTTTGAATAAACAGTATCTATCCATTCTATGAATATGTGACAGAGATTTGGCTAGAGGGGGTCCACTACCTGCCCCCAGTTTTATAGATCTGTGTTTTTTAGCCTGTTCTGGCAATAGTGTGTAACTGACGTTCAGGTAACGTTTCATTTCGATTTGAACATCGTGTTTCGGTGCTGTTACCCCACGCGTAGTTTATTCCACTAAGAAAGCGTTCTCATCTAACCACAAAGACCGTGTGCCTTCCACAAATTGCAGCACCGTTGTCTATTCATTTTCTTGCCAGTGCGAGGCTGGCTATGTCGGATGCACGACTTTGAGGTTAGTTGATAGCTTCAAGCAGACGAAAAAAGCTTTTTAGTACTAAAATGTTTTCGCTATTTCGTGCAATTTTACTGTTTTGTACCACCAACAAACTATTTCTTGGTTTGTCTAGTGTTTCCACTAGAACGTGTTGATTCAGTGAAGATATATCAAGAAGCATCAGTTAAGCAACATATCGTTATTTGTACTTTTGCACAGGTCTTGTTTGAAAGTTAACAATTCCCCAAAAAGATGTTACAGCAGAGTGTTTCAATTTTTTTTATCCACAAATTTTTTCTCCTCTAGCTCACAATTTCTTGTTCAGGTAGGTTTTAATTAAACTGTACATCAATTTATTTTTTTAAATCGTTTTCCATCAATACAGATGATTTAAACAGATTTGGAGTCTCAAGAAACATGATGTAAGCATCAGGTTGTAATTTTCTCTGTATCAATATCATCAAACAATCAATCTAGTAACTTTATAATAAACTAAACGTAATAAACTAAAGTTGTGGATAAAAATTTCAATATTTACTAACGTTGGAGGTCATATTGTACTTTATTTCTTTTTATCACTTATGACTTTCTACTTCATCACTACCGTCACAAAACAAAAACAACAAAACAACAAAAAAACCCTTCATCACTAAAGATACTTGTTTGAGCTGTTTATTGTATATGGAAAAAACTTTCTTTGCTTCCGTTGTTAACTCGTGACGTACTATTAAGACTAATAATCTGTCAATAATTGGACTAGGAAAATTAAAGTAAGGACGACAGATTCTCATTTTAAGAAATTCCGACACAGATTCGCTTTCGATGGAAAGTGTGAATATGTTAATGTGCTTAAGAGATTGGGTTACAGGTCTCCAATGTTTACTGTAACTTAAACATATTTTGCAGAACATGCCAGTTTTATTCCACGGGTCACTTGGGTCACTTTTACTTGTGATCAGTTTTAATTAATGGAAAGTTAAACAATCTCATTGAAGGAATGAACTGTATCATTTTGAAAACAGTGAAATGTTTAAAACTATGCATTTGTTGTGCTGTCTTAGAAAAGGAATTTGTTCATGGATCTTATCTCCAGCATACGAGCAGCTGGAATGTAACATTTTTCTTTATTTTATGGCAGTTTAATTAGGGGAAGATTTTGATTTATTTTGAAAGGAAAGGAAAACAAGAAAATACAAGGGTATCTATCAAATTGATGCAAATAATGTCATGCGATGTGATTGGGTGTTGCGAGAAGAGGTATCTCTTATCTGCAGTAGATGAAGGGACTTTTGGTGGTAAAATCTTGTCATAACATTTTTTTTGCCTTGGGCTAATGGGTATGCAGAGTAATGTTAGCAGGAGGAAGGAAGTCAATGCATGCAAATATCTTTTCATTAGATTACATTGCCAAGACGAAATGCCTAAAATAAAGCTCATCATTGTATGATAAACACTCTACGTTTAGAAATAACCAGACAGTATTTGTAAGAACAACCAGCCTATGTCTGCGAGGATTATTAGAGTTTATTTCTGAGAGAAACCTTCATTATACATGAATTGACTACTGTCACTAAAAAGTGATGCAGTTGAAATGGGTAAAGAAAATCTGCCAAGTGGTCCTACCTAAGTCAACTTAAGTACGTCAACATTAAACAGGTCTAAAATTAACGAGGATTATGAAAATTGAATAGTTACCTTAGTATTTTATTCTACAAGATAGAGGACATTCTAGCAGAACGTTAGCGTAGGGGATAAACATTCTACGGGCTTGGGAAGTAGACCAGAACTAGTAAGAACAATTCTCATTAAACGGCTCCTGTACCAATGACAGCCACAAAATGTAACAATCTCTTTATAAACATTGGATGCTTGCTTTCGATGCTCTCATAATAAACATCAATAATACGTGAAATATGCCTATTAACTTTTTTATTTTATATTACTTTTAATTGTTTAACTCATTCCTAAGTATCAATCCTTTACTTACAGTTTTTTTTATTATTGATTTATAATGACTTGTCATCTTATTATTACCTAGTCATTATCTTCTTCTATCTATGCCTAGTCCTTAAAATACCGTGGCTTTTTTATATTTGTAAATCTGTGAACTATTTATTCTCTGCCAGTTATTTTTGACTTTTGATTTATTATTATACGATTATTTAGAGATTTACAATTGACAGAGGGGACTTTTTGTTTCGAGAAAATTGTCGTTTGTATCTAAAGCTTAGGGAGTTAATTACATTAGGGTTCTGTAAATCGTACACTAATGTTTTGCTTAGGGCATGTACTGAGTCCATCTATCAGTGGCGGTTTTGGAGGACGCGGGGCCCTATGACGTCATGTATTTCAAGGTAGTTTAGACATGATCGTATTGCGGACGTTCTTGAGATACTTAATTGCCTCCAGTGGGTATAGTTTCAACTTTTCACTTGCTCCCACAACAGTAATACGGACATTTAGACACATATTATTTTCTTAGCATTTAAGTGCAGGGCCCCATAGAGGTGCGGGACCTCGGGCCATGGCCCTGTCGGCCTCCCCCGAAAGCCGCCACTGCCATCTATTACCTGTAGAATTAGTGGCAATCAATGAGGAATACGCCGCTGGCCGCTTGGATGTGACTAGGCGCTGACGTTCAAAGTTTCTATTTACAGAATCTGTCTTTACTAAGAAAAAACAGAATGAGTCGGGTGAGATGTAAGAAAAGGAAATTTTATGATCTGAATACAGATTCCTAAGGGCAACCCCAGAATAAGCTGTTTCTCAAAATATCAGTCCTGTACTGTATAAAGTGCTTAAACTAAAGGCGTTTGAATTTCAAAAATTCTTGTTCAAAACTCTGTTAATATTCCTTGGATCCTTACGTTACGATCCAGCATCAAATAATAAGGGCTTGTTAGAGACATTTAAAAATTTGAAAGCTGATATCTCGTTATTGGGAAAAAGCAACATTCTCAATTTTGGCCATTGGCTTTCTTGCTAATAGGGCAACATGAAAGTTGAACAATTTTTCCATAATTAAAACATTGAAAATCGTGACGTCACATTTCCATCAGCGTAGCATAGATACAGGACAATAACAGTTTATACTGACGTAATACTAGTGCTCAAAAGTGATTTTGTTCACAAGCACTGATTTTGTTCTCTGTTTCAATCTCAGTGCTCACAAACATCTTTTCTTCATTTAAGAGTGTTGTTTCTTGCTCGGTTGCTCTCATAGGTATGACGTCATGCCCCGTACCTTATTTTAATTTGATTTGATTCCCAAGGCCCTTTTTGCTGTTTATGTTTTCAATGCATATATGTGTACATGTTGGAGTCTGGGCCCTGTAATATATGACTGGTGATGACGTCACTGTCATAATCAACAATGGGATCATAGTACTGTTCGGTGAATACTCAAAAAGCCTTTCTGTAAATAGGAGATTTGTCCCTAAAAATATCAGCTAGCTATTGTATTTTTGGTCATTTTTGACCACACTGCTGCAGAAGCATAAAGATCGGTAGTGAATATTTTTGTAGACTTGAATTCGCCGATGCCATTATCATCATAAGTTACACCCCAAAAGAACTAGGGAATATCATAACTCTGGTCTACGATGCCACCCAACCAGTGAGTCAAAACATGCACCTGGGCGAAACCAAGGTCGTGTTCAACCAGCACGTCACACCTGCTCCTGCCATCCTTGAGGGACATTCCATTGAAAACGTCGATTATGGCTATCTCAGACCAACTGTCATAAATGATGGCAATATTCCGCAATAAATAAAATGAAGTGTAGTATTTGGCTGGGCAGCATTTGATAAGGTAGAAAATGAGCCAAAATTTACCAACAAACTAAAGAGTAGGAGCTTCAATAAACACTTCCTGACAGTCGTGACCTTCGGATCTTAGACATGGTCGCTGAACAACAGTATGATGAATACCCTTGCCATAGGCGAGAGAAAAATAGAGCGGAAAATCAATCAATGGATCCATGGACACAGTGGTGTTCAGAAAGGGATAAGGTAGATTAAACTGAAGCAAAATACGGACAGGGAGAGCACCTTTTCAGACTCTCATATGGGAGATGGACAATTTGAGCAACTCAGTGGAGTTCCAGACAATGGCAAAGAAAAGGAGGGCACCGAAAGACTGGCTGGCGGGATGATCTTAATGGAACAGAGTGGACGGAGTCTAGGGAGGGGTTTCTTCTACCCAAGTGATAGAAGGAGAGTAACTCCGGTTGGAACGCTATGGTGGTTCGTGAGTCACCAGAATCATAAAAGGGGTAATGCTATCAATCATCAGCCATGTTATCATATAAAAGCAAAGAGAGGCTACATACCACTAGAGCTTCCATGCAAATGGATTTACAGTCTATCTTTTGACGATAAAGAACTTGAATGAATCGATATACCTAGGCGGTACTATTTGACTTTGGTAAGACACATTTTTTTACTTTTTGATATAGTTGATTGGCCTGTGAACTCGTGCATTGTTGTTTATTTACGCTAGTCGATCAGTACCATGGTCTATCGGCAGTTTTGTAGAAAATATGTACCCAGGTGCTGCATGATATAGACTGTACTATCATAGACGGTGCTACTGTTGATAAGTATTCGAAAGTATTTCAATTGAAGCTTAAATATTTCCCTTAAAAGCGATGGTAATTAAATATCCCTTAAGAGCCGCCGTGGTCTAGTGGTCAAGGAGTCGAACTAACATGCCACATGTTGTGGGTTCGAATCCCGCCTAGCCCAATATAAGCCTATCGTTTAGGGAAGGCAACGGGACGCTACCCCTGTAAATGTGTTCTCTCTCCGCGGGACATTGCACACTCTGGCTGTAGGCTACGCTCGAAATCGAGTATGCCTTTAAAAAAAAGCAACAAAAAAGCAATGGACCAAACGCTTATTGCATCCTATATAGAACTTCATTTTTTGAATTCCTTTAAAGGCGATTCTATTTCAATTATTGATACTTAAGATGCGCTATTTTTTAAGGCCTTCTCCTGCATTTCATTCTTAGTACAGGACAGAAAATATAAATAAGTTGTGTATTTATGCGACGTTTAGTGCAATACGCTGAACACCAAAATTACTTATGCAAGCAATAACATTGATTTCAAACAATGATGAAATCTATTATAATCAGATGGTCACCCCGTGCTTTTGACTTGTTCTAATGAAATATATGTTATTTTTGGTTTTACTTCAGCTCAAAGCCCTGCAACACCTTTTTTCTTTTTCCGAAATTTTCTGGTGAGTCGAGCATTTCATAATTTGAGAAAGTTGATAATAATAAGTTGATTTTTATAGATACTGCTGATACCTCAGCCCTATTTCTGTAATTTTCTATTTAAAATGTCTTGGCTAAGTTTTAATCCTTGTTTTTATACCCTAGAGCCTTGGTCCTATTGATAAGTGACCCACTGAAGGGGCCAGAACGGCCTGTATACCTCTTTTTTATTTTGCGTCATTACCTTTACAAACCAAACTACTATTTTCCAAACTTCCTGCAAATCTGATTAAGCTTGAATCGTCAAAGTACTACTTTTTGGTAACAGAAGGCAAAAAGTCAAAATATTTAGGTTTCTAACACTTACGGGGTGTGGGGAGGCAGGTGTAAATTACCAAGGCGGCTCTAAGGCCCCGTCACTTGAGCAGGAACGTATCAAGCTTGGGCTTTTTGTCTAATTTAATTGTAATTCCTCTTTTCTTTAATATCACAGCATTACAGAATTACTCTCTTCTCTTTAGGTCTATCAAGTAAAATTATGTCTCAGCATTTACGATCTAATATAGGAATTTGTAATATTGCTAAGAATCCCTTAAAGATTAAAAGCTTAATAAATCATGACCTCACATTCTGGTGTCAAACCCCAATAGATTAATATATGATGCCAGCCCAGTAACATTGACTGATGATGAATTTGATGCAAAATAGGAAACTATGCTCATGGTAATCGAATCTTCAGCCCTTACGCTATCCTTATCAAGGATTCCTTAACATTTTGAAAGCTGCGATTTAAAACACTGATTTATCGTAACAATAAGATATCTGTTGTCAATTTCTTGCAACAAGGTTCTCTTCCTTTCTCTTGTGTGGATCTACAGATAACTTCCTGTTGTACATGCTATATTCTGCTACTATTCTGTATCATTACCATGGCGACAGTCAAAATAATCATACTTCTGTCATCCTCATCATCATAATCATCATCATCATCAAAGATCGTATTAGCAAACAACTTCTCTAATCATCATTGTTGTATTCCAGCCAACAAAAACCGTCATTTTCTTCATCGTCATCCTCTTCTTTCTTTCATCGTCATTATTGATAACATTATTACAATAATCTGCATTATCGAGCTTAGCATCGTTAAAGTGACAAACACTTACCATCAGTATTATCATCTTTTACTAATTGTTACCTTTATTATTGTTTTCTTAATTATCATCACCACCACCACAACAACAATAGTAATCAATGACCCTAAGGTCTTTTTGATAACCTTTGCCATCGCCACTGCCATCTTTACCATAATAAGCTAACTCAATCAGATTTCAGAATGTACAAAAGATGTAAAGTACTGTAAAACTGTAAAAAACACAGAAACTAATAAATTAAGGTACAAAAAGGCCAACCATGCTTTGGAATAACTGTTTCGGATGACCCGAGTTTAGGTTTGAAATGGAAAGAGTTCTTAACATTCAATATTGAATCGTCACAGTCACATTGAGCCGTCTTCAGTGCTATAATAAGTAGTAATATTCTTTAAGAATATTTTATTAACTCGAAGATTTTATCCGTATTGTCTGTTTACATCCATGAGGGCTGATAAAACCTTTTTACAAGAGAGTCGTACATTAACAAGTGATACATGGTCTTAGCAACAATGTTGAGTCGACTATCAATATTTATGTTTGTCTCGCAGTCTTACGCATCTGAAAACTACGTAATTGAAATTGCACGTTATAAATCTATGTATTATTATCATTATGATGATTATAGCTTTTTAAATTATATTAATTTACTTACTTGCTGCTTGTCGTAGCTCTGCTGATTCGGAATTTGTGATTTGTTGGACTGTGTTTGCATTTTCATAAGCTGCATCGGCCATTCCTGGTTGATTCATTGCTTCTCTTGCACCAGCCACTTTGTTAATCTCTTTTATTGCTGCACCTTGATATATCAAATACGAACAATTGAACATTCTTAACGAAGTGATGCAATAAAGCAAGCTAACGAAGAGGAAATAGAAAGCAGATTTATGATAAATCACGCAGTGCAAAGAGTTTGACCACGACACGACACGACGTGATTCAGTGCAATGCATGACGACAAAAAGAAAAATGTAATAACAGTTTATCCATCTGTTTAAATACTTACAATGCATTTTATACAAACTATTCAACTAAATTTTAAAGAAATGCATTCTATTCACTATTACAAATACATGTAAGGTATTTTACGTAAGGAAAATAAAAAAAATCCAAACTTTTTAGACTTGTTCAGGGTCACAGAGCGTTAACAGGGACCTTTCAAAGTTTTCTTGGTGTTACCCCGTCTAATTTTTGTCTCATGGACTCGGTGAGACCCTTTTTTACTTAACAAAGTGAGTCTCCTAAATCTTTTGGGGCTTTAATCTACCTTCTTCACAATACAAAGCAATGGATAAAACAGTTATTTTGTTGCTGCATATGACAACTGAAATCATGAACTCGTTTAAGGCGAAAGGAAGCAACATGGCGGAGCATAATAGCAAATCAAAGGTATTACATAGGCGTCCCAGATCCATGACATTATGGTGGCCTTGCCAAATCTTGGTGTTTATTTACCCGGTAAGACTTGACGTTGACTAAGAAGCACTCGAAGCAAAGGTCCACATACTTTGAGAAAGTACTCTCTTTGCTCTGTGCATGTCACACGTAGGAGTCCATTATTATCTATTTCCCAGAACTCGGCAACAATTCAGCTACTGATCCTCTAGGGTCTAATCTCGGATGTAATGACATTAACTAGGTCGATAGGAATATTTCAAGCTATATATGGGGTATTTAAATATGACAAAACTAATTTACAGAACGTAAGAAAGATGCATCGTTGATTTAAATCAGGGCTGTGTTCATTGCAATATATATTAGGGATGATGACTTACAGTATGATTTGTTTTAAGGACAAATTACTTACCTCGTCTGCGTTTTCATTAGCCAACTACACCCATTATCAACTGTATGATAAATAATCGTTTCAGTGTCCATATCATAGACAAATTAAAGCCTCTAGCTTTCTCAAGTCAGTTTTCTAGTGATTCCTCTAAATGCTCTTGTGTGTAGTACGTTAGGACTGCACCCATTATGAACACGTGTCTCGAGTCTCACATATTTTTACTCTAACATTTGGGTTTTTTGTATCAAATGGCATTGCATTGAGTTGCAAGAAATACGACACATAACTCGGAAATCAAAACAATCAAGCTCCACGTTTAAAAATTTCGTTGACGAAGGTAATGAATGTATTTTGGCAGCCAACAATACTTAGCTAAGATTGTTAAATAGCATATTAGTAAAAGTAGGAAAAGGAAGGTCAAATAAAACCATGTTACAAATCGCTCCAAGACTGGAGCTCAATGTACAGGTAGATATTTTTAAAAAAATAACAAAACAAATGAAGGTTAGAGGTTTAAAGTAATGAAGGCTGATAGACTAGAAGTGAGTGAGAACGAAATATTAATGCGAATTGAGTTTGTTCGCTAATGAATAAAAATAATGACTATTCATAAAGTGGTACTTGTGCAGATACCTCCCGACACTATTGTTCAAAACTGAACTGAAAAAGAGCAACCCTACCACCTTTTCCAGATAACCCTAACACCTTTTCCAGACAACCCTAACACCCTAACTAACCCTAGTCCTAGCCATAGCCCTAGATCTAGCCCTAACCCTAATCCTAGCCATAGCCCTAGATCTAGCCCTAGCCCTAGCCCTAACCCTAGCCCTAACCCTAACCCTTTGGAAAAGGTGATGGTAGGGGGTTCTGTCTCTGAATGAGGCCATGGGGGTATCTGGAAAAGTGCCCATAAAGTAAGTAATCAAAAAGAACAAAAAAATCCTTTGATAATGAAGCAAATAAGTTAAATAAACACAAGAATAATCATAATGAGTATTACAGTGACTTGGCTACTTCCAATTAGCGACAATACATCCATTGACGCACCTTTGGCATCACTTCTACCTTTAATACAAAATATCACAAAATTTTTAAAGTACTTCTAACAGTTTGCAACAAGTTATGTTATTTATAAAATTTGGACAGAGCAAGCTTAACATTTTGGTGAGTTATGGATGGAACGTGTTTGAACACGTTATTGTAGTGATGACACTAGTGAGCTGAAGCGAGTTCTGTTGACCAGGTATGGATATCCACGTTACAAAAGTCATGACGTCACAAACAAAAGTTTTGAACGAAACGTTTACAAACTTCATTTGAAAGTAAGAGATTTAAACATATTTATTACTAATTCTAGTTTCAGAAGGTCAATATGGTGTATTTTTGGTAGTTTTCTTCTTATTAGTCATTCGCTTTCTAAGAGTTAGGGTGTTGCGACAGAAAATAAATGTGGTCCGTGATGGGCCCCGCACACCCACCACTTGAAAGGGGAGGGAAAGCACAAAGCAATCTTGTGGCTATAGTCTGATTATGGAAAACTCAAAATAAGCTTAATATCAGTGGGTCTGTTGAAGAGGGTTAAAAAACAGAGGGGTACAGCTCAGGCAGTATTCCTTTCCGTAAATCAACATTATCAGCCTTTTCCGTGTTGGTTTACTATCTGTTTACTGATTACAATCTCCATTACCAATCTTATGATTCTCTTTACTCTGTTAATAATTTGTAATATGTCTTCAATATATCACATTTTAGGCTACGGTCAGCCATGTCTAACAAAAAATAATCGAGTAAGTCGAGTATTTAAACTGCCCTGTAAAGGAGTCTGGACCCTATAACGTGCTATTTTCTTTTGTACGTACACTAGTGGATTTGTCGAATCGTCAATACTTCGTGTTTTAACCTGAACTAGAGAGGTAACTAACAAGCTTATCAGAAGCTTTACCCTTTGCTAAAGTACTCTGAATCGCTCTTCTGATTTTGTACTCATTTTGAAAAGGGAATGAAATCATTAAGTAGTACAAATCTTTTTAAGCATTGGCAATAGATAAAATTGCAAATTGGGTTGACTGTTTCTCGAGAAGAGAAACAAGTACACTTTAAGAAATACGGAATACTGCTTTATTCAAAGGTTGTGACGTCATACTTTACTAAACTCCTTCTCCTTCCACCCAAATAGGGCTAAAGCTGTTTTTACACTGGCAAGTCAGGACTGATATGGGTACCGTTTTGAATACATAACGTATATATATATGAAATAACGGGTGTTGTAAGAATGGAGCAATTGATAGGGAGTCTGGACGTTATGCAGATGTTGTAACTTAGTTACAGAGGGACATCGTATGAAGCTGTATATCATATACCAGGTATTTGCCCCTGATAGTAACAGCTCTCGATGTATCTAGTGTTGAAATCTAGGATGTGTGGTGTATCGAGTATTGATGACGCGAAGGTATGTTAATCAGACTGAGAACATTCAAAGAAGGGTAAAAGATGGAACTGAAACTGGCGAGGGTATTTAAATGTGAGTCAACGAATGCAATGTCTGATTGAACGTAAAATTTGACATAAAAATTTAGACTAGTTTCTACATATTATTTTCTTCCTATCAACAGGTATTTTAAGAAAAACGTAGATGCACGGTTGCCATGTGACCTGTCGTACTTGGCCGTTTGTTTATTTTGTTTAACATCCTTCAATTGTGATCTTCCAATCAAATATGTTGGTACGCCACTATTTTAGAACAATGTTTAAATGTGGGTTTAAGTGAATAGTAGTGATTCCTGGAATAATACGCCGGAGGCTAGCTAAGAGTTAGCGCCAATAAATTCTGTAAATTTAAAGCTAAAACAAACCAGGAAAATGTTTCGCAGTTGATTAATACTAGGCATTTGATAAGAGAATACTATTTCTGTCTCTGCGAGACAATTTTGGTGAGCAAGGAAGTTGTTCTACAGATATCACGCCTTATTCACAAGTCTATCAACAGCTGTAATTGGTAGCCATCATTCTTACGTCAGTTTCTCTTCTACATGCTCTGTAACTAGCTGAAAAGTTCTGGATGGTCAGAGATAGAATAACGGAGTTCCCGTAAATACTATAGAATATTCTCTTATTTTACAGTATTTATGTCAGCATTTCAATGGCGAATATTCTGGCTAAAAGTATTATTTCTCCTCCCCCCTCCCCAGGCAACTTCTATTTCTTCCCTGTTTTGGCTTGCAGGCATATGTTAATATGAAGGGGTTGATTGAGCAGTTACCGAGAGGTAACTCCCGTAGCTTTATTTTTTTAGCCGTTTTCTTGTCAAGTCGATCTCTTTTGCACCAACTAATTTATTCATAAGGGCTACATATTTTATATTTTACTCGATTTCTCAAATCGGATTTAATAAACATGGTAACTGTGTGATAACAGGCAATAATCAAGATTTGCTAAATAAATAGTGTTATAATCTTTTATCATAAAGAAGTTAATCCCGTGACAATTTTCGCTGCATTTTTACATTCATCGACCATGTGTTTGACAGTTAATGTTGTTATCTTTTGATAATATTAATATATCTTAATTTGAAAAGATTATGTGTTGTCACTACAAGTACTTCTGAGCGATCATGTGTTTTTAATGTATAGTCATGTTTTTCATGTAAAGCGATCGGTGGGGAAAAGGTTTGAAACTAGTTTGCAAAGGAAGGCTAAAAGGGTCAGACTAGAATACCGGGAGGACCTAATTGACGCGAAGCGCCAGAAAAATTTGTTTAGGGCTCTGAAATAACCGTTTTCTAATGTAAGAAGGGACAATAAATACGGAAAGATCGGGGAGGAAATACGAGGGTGTAAAAAAGAGCTATTTTAAGGGTTATTGAGAGCAGACGAAGGAGTTGAAGAATGGATGTTTATTAGTTTTCTGCTCGTGTGTTGATTTAGAGTCATCAAGGCTTCGTTAATGGGGATTGGTCTTTTCTATGTCAACTGATGAAGATATATACTGTATTCAATATATAGTCTTAAAAGGATACTAAAGAAATAAATTTAAAGGGTTATTGAGAGCAGACGAAGGAGTTGAAGAATGGATGTTTATTAGTTTTCTGCTCGTGTGTTGATTTAGAGTC
>JAAAKL020001432.1:0-15928 GCA_010016065.2 Carybdea cf. marsupialis auct. non (Linnaeus, 1758) | reverse complement strand
ATCAAAGCTTCTTTAATGGGGATTCATCTTTTTTATGTCAACTCATGAAGATATATACTGTATTCAATATATAGTTTTAAAGGAATACTAGAGAAATATCGGGCATGGGGCAGAGAGGCTGATCTACACAATTACGTAGAGTTGGGAGACAAAGGGTTGTGACCCAATGTGGCTGCTAGAGAAGCAGCCAATATTACTATTGTGGTTGCCATAGTTTATACGGTAGAACAGCAAGCTCCAAAAGATCACAGGCGTGAAAAAACGTTTATGAAACTTTTTCTTTCTCTTAGTATCATTTTAGACTTATCAGTCTGAGTCCATTCTACTCCCGAAGCTACCTTCTACTTTCTGTCGATGTATGTTAAAGAAGGTCATGTATTGCATTTTGCAGTATTTTCTCAATCTTAAAATAATTAGATTTTAGCGTAGATTTTTGTCATAAATTATAGAGGAATAAGATCTGTCTCTAGATCTTAATTTTTGGGGTTGTTTGCTCTATTTACGTTAAGATAGATTATTACTTCTTAAAACCATAAACGATATTTTTTTGGGAAACCAAACAAAAATCGTACCTTGTCTTACACTTTAGGTATCTAGCTCATGGTGTTAGTTGCCTCATTCAGCACGTTTTCGGGGTAGTTGCTTTCATTTAGAGAAAAGGGTTTCCTCTAAAAATGACCCGTTTGTAAATTGCAGAGAATTCCACTTCCCTTGGCCTGATGGAAAAGTTGTAGATCCGGAAGAGTAAGAAAAATAATATAAATGTTTAATAGATAGAGGGCGCTTCTTTAGAGGCGGAGGTCCTCACTTCTTAGTTATACCACTAGGTTCTTTCCATGGTCCATCAAATAAATTTGCATTTTGTATTAGGTTCAACATTATGCTCAAAAGGAAGTATTTGTTGGTAGGCTAGACAGGAATATATTGCCAATTCAGCCCAAGTTTTTCTTTCAAAGTTAGACATTTTTAATCGGGAACAAATTGGGAACTTATCTGCAAATAAAGAGTGAAAGGGTAGATCTTTGCGCAGAAGTCAGAAGGGGATAAGACAATGGAGGGACTCGATAATGGAGGGATTCGATAATGGAGGGATTCGATAATGGAGGGATTCGATAATGGAGGGATTCGATAATGGAGGAATTCGATAATGGAGGGATTTGATAATGGAGGGATTCGATAATGGAGGGATTCGATAATGGAGGGATTCGACAATGGAATGCGCAGGGTGATGCCTTTTTGTGATAAAAGATTTGGTGGAAGTAATGAGTTCTAAATTGCCAGTGTAATTACAGCTTACCCATTTGATATTCCTTCAAACATTTTTTTCTTACCCACATCAACATTGTCATTAAAATTTGTCTTGGCTATGCTAGCAGCTTCAGCTCCGATATCCGGCTGATCTTGCCCTGCCACCAATTGATTATCTTGAATTTCACCAGTAGTCATACCTGAAATGCCTTGCTGGGGAGGAGGGCTATCTTCTAAAGGGCCGTTGATCACGGGGCTAACCATATTTCCTGCTGGCAAAGCATTAATTGGACTTGTGTCCTCGCCCGTGTAATCTCCAGTTCCGCCACCACCAAGACCAGGGGCTGTGAAGAATGGAAAACACACATTAATTAAAAAGGTACGATTAGTATATATTACACTGGTTTTAATATAGTATTGTGTTGTCACTGCAACCGATATTTTCGGGAAAGTCAGAAACGAAGAATGGGGTGAAACATAAGGAGGTAGATTGATATAAAGGTAGAGATACCGACCAAACGCTACGCATACTTCTATAGTCTTGTTAAAAGTTATAATGCCCTGCCTTTACTCTATCAAGTGCATGATAAGGTTTTTTTTCTTACGTGACCAGAAGGGTCCTTGACGTGTCAGTGCCATCAAGTTCAATGGTACTTGCAATTTTATTTGTTCTAACATTACAAACGCATCTCTGCGCATCACCTAAATTAAATTGCTTTAAGGTCGTTGCAAATAATATGATATAAAAAAATAAGATTTCACTAGTTTTTACAGTCGTTATTCATTATTGTTTATATAGAGAAGGAATAGTTGATTGCAGTATTAAGGCAGCAGAAGGGCTTAAATGAATTCCAGGGTACGAGAGCACCAGATAATTTCAAAGACGGGGATCAGCAACAAAAGAGCGTTCAAAATAAATCATATGCAAGGAAGGAACTGGAGGGGAGCTACACCTATTGACAGAGAGATCGGAACCTTGGAGCAGAGATTACGCCATTAAAATCAGGCCCTCAGTGTTCGAGCATTGGTATGTACATTGTCCTTTGCACATTGTTTTGTTACCTGTTTTATGGAAAAAGTCCATCTGTGCAGTTTAAGATGCAATATTTACGCGGAATAAGCAGACAGAGGCAAAACTCTGGACAGGATAAAAAATCACTGTCTTTGTGCCCTCTAAAATGTAGCGATTTTTGTTCTATCAAGAAGAACAAACTAGAGTACTGTAATGTTGAAGTTACTTGCATTAAGCCCAGGTAACAGTATCTGCATCAATTTATTGAGGTTATTACACGGTACATGTCAAGTTTTTGTTGATGTTTATTATGACGACCTTGAGGTAAGAAATAGTGTTTTCTACCCATAACAAAATGAAAAATAGTGTTGAACTATTATCCAAACATTTTAGTGTGATTTTAAGGCCACCATCAAGAGATGTGGATAGTCACAAACTGAGGACACAAAAAAAGCACAGGCATTGTGAAACAGTTTACGGGAAAGCATTTTCTTGAATGAAATGCAAGCTTTCACTTTCCCTTGAGCGCTTATATGTGCAGCATTTCTTTAGTCAAGCTATCAAACTTCCTGCTACACTTTGCAAGGATCTGAAAAGCCTGATCAAGCCGTCTTGAATTATGTACTTATTCTCGTTGCTATAATCCAGACTGAAGTTAACTTTCTTTTGTGTCCGTCTGCATCATTATGTGGATGCCCACTTGCATACATACATCTCCAGGTATCAACTGAATTCGTACACTACATATTAGAGACAAACTACAGAGGACGTGACTTCCTTGTTTTTGACAATAGCGTTCAGTTTGCAGCTAACAAGCACGGGTTGAATTCTAGCTTCAACTCTGAGAATGAACTGTTAAATTGCCGTTTGACTGCTTTTCGGAAGGCCTTTTAAATCCTAGCAAAAGCTTCGTGCAAACAATTTCATATTTTCTTTGGCTGTACTTAGTTCCCAGTCTGCATCTATTCATAGCTTTTAATAATGGTGATAACAAAAGGGGTGAAAACAGTGTCATACTAGGTTTATCTTGCACATGCCACAGTAAATTTGATTCTTGAATAATTATCTCAAATCACTAATTAATGTAAATTATGCAAATGGAGTTTAGGCACGGTGAGCGAGGGCTTTCGTCGTTGGGCCAATCAAAATATCATTTTGTATAAATTTTCATACTTATGCCATGCCTTCACTGCTTCGTATACCCTATAATTCAATATTCGCGGATATTATTACAAGCAATTCAACTTACTCATGTTACAGAAATGAATGATTCTTATATAGTCTATATAAAGTTACATAGATCAATCATTGCGGCAAGACATTTCAAATCGTGAAGTAACAGTTGAAGGTTGATGAGGCAGCCATTAATTCACATTAATTTGATGATGTAATTCTTCTTTCAATGAGTCTTCTTAAGATTTGTACAATTACCGAGTTGTTATTGTTCTTGATCATATTTGTTTCATTCCCATCGGGAAAAAGTAATTTTCTGACAAGTGCATTTTCCTTCCTATGCTTTGTGACAGCCCGTCGTAATACATCTACATAAAGGTGCACCTCATCTTTCTGTTTATTCATCTTGTCTTCTACGCTCCCCATTCTTTTCTACGTCCATTACTTGATCACCAACATCAAAGCACTTAAATCGTCTTCATTTCTGTCAAAGTTACTCTCACTGATCTTAATTGCTCTTGCTGGAGCAACGTATTGCACATTGCTTCTGTTTTAAAGTCTTGTCGCATGAATCAAGGACCGCATAACATGATCCCATTCAAGTTTGAAATGTTCTCCATCTAGCCTCGCTTCCGTTGCGTGTTACTTACTCATTCTCCAGAACTATATGCCTGCATCTTGCTTGCTAGTTTTAATACCGACATAGTTTTCGACCTGAAAAAGTACATCCAGCCCTTGTGTTGTTGAATATGAATTACCATGAAAGGCTACAACAGTCAAAAGGGTTGTAATTGAAAAACTATTGGATAGTATAGTAGAATTGTTATTTAGAAGTTACATTTTAAATACATACTCTAATCGTTTTTTTGTAGATGCAACTATAACAAACTGATTAATGTTTTCATATTTATATTCAGCTTAAATAAGTGATATGCAGATATAAAAGTTGCCAAACAAGTCACTTAAAATTCATTCTCCTGAAAATTAAATCACCATGTTACTGATTTACCCCAACAGCTGCTAGATACAGTTCCTTTTATGCTCGGTGTTTCAATAGCAAAGCACGAAAACAAAACTGGAGTCGACCATGTACTGTAATAGAGACTAACTTTATGGAAAGTGAAGACGACTTAGGAATTTATAGTCTGGCTACTAAGTTAACGATGAACTGGCGTACCAAAGGAAGCAAATGAGGGACCTTCCACATTCAGTCTCTCTGGACCATCTGCTCCGGGACCTAAGATTTGTCCTAAGGGCGAAATGAGGAGTATGCTGAGTACTATTTTTATAAAGTAACACTCTGGTATACGAAGGAATAGTAGATAAACTTGCGTTCACCAGATCCTCAGTAGCATGCAATTTGTAATGACGCGCCTTGTGTGACATAGCTGAGTTTGCGCTCGCTCGCAGCAATAAAAAGAGTGACGTATTTGTGACATTTGTGTATGCACTTTATTGCAGCTACAAAAATATTATAATTTGCAGCATTAAAGATCACAGCTAAACGTTTGCCTGTTCACTCGCACTATCAGGGAGCTGCTAACTACCAAACGTTCACATCATCACTTGCGTTATCTTTTTGGTTTGCGGTAGCAGGAGGAACATGGTATTGCGTATGAAATGTCCACTCGCAACTTGTAATCTTGCTATCTCGTTTGCTTGACAACTTGTTGTACTACGTTTCAGCAGCTTGTTTTGTTGTTATCAATTTGATAATCATACCTTCAGTTTTCAGAACATTTAGTCTTACCATTTCAAGGTATTGCAGTTTTACATCATGATAACTGTTAATATACTTGCAAGCACTTTTCTACTCGTAATCAAAAACTGAGGCATGAGGTAGGATTTACTTGATTAAGTGAATTTTAGTATAAGTTTCGATTGTTCTAGTTTCCTTGAATTGTAGCAATTTAATCATTATGTAATCAAATATTTGGTATAACAAGGCTTCCGATTATGCAAGAGTTATTTTCCCTTTAATGCAAGTATTTTAAAGCATGGCAAATGCATTCTGTTTAGACACAAGATTCGCTTCGGAGATGGCATATGGCATAGAAATATGAAAAGTGCGCAAGATAATTCATTGCTACCTCTCTAGTTTTCTCGTTTTCTATTTTTTAAAACTGCTAACCAACGAACTTACAGAACTTGCAATAGCAGTTGATTTTAAAGTTATTATTAACTTTAGTTTCGGACAAATAAGAGAAGTTAACAAACCATTGTGAAATATTGCATGAAAGATCAATAACTGTAGTAATTTTGCAACCTAGATAAATTTGCATTGATATTGAGAAAATGTTGAAAACTTCTTCCATCGAGGGCAAATGAATTTTTGCTTATCAAAGAAAGTATTAAATGGTTTTGATAGTGGTAGTTAATGGGAATTTTTTAAAGAAATAGTCAAATGGTTAATGTATCAACACGGGAAATGGTATTGTGCTTCGGTTTCGAGGAGGCATTGCAATTTTCCTGGGATTCATGTTCATTTAGTATTGAAGTCACTTACGACCAATTTATGTTAGCAGCTGTCACCCATTTTCAATATGCTCATGTTCGTGTGTGCGTGTGAAGTGAAATTGATAAAGAAAGCTTTAAAAACTTAAATAAAGTCAGCGCGCATGCGTTTGTTACCAAGCGAGGCTTGTCCTTCTCCTTCCTCTAGAGCGGCATCAGTTGCCGTCTGTTCACCTGCTTTAAGAAGATAGAAGAGACCGTGAATGCTTACTTGTATGATGGAGACATGTCATGGAGTGTTAGGGTTAGGGTTAGGGTTTGGGTTAGGGTTAGGGTTAGGGTTAGGGTTTGGGTTAGGGTTAGGGTTAGGGTTAGGGTTAGGGTTAGGGTTTGGGTTAGGGTTAGGGTCTAACCAAGAAAAATGAAATGCAACTATGTACAAAATATTTAAAGTGTCAATGATAGTATTAAATCAAATTATCACCAAGACGGTTTTCATTAGGCATCTGCAGCGCAAAGTATAGCAAGACATTTCAACAAATACAAATTTGTTATGGAAGAAAAACCTACAAAAACCGAATTGGAACAGACATTCGAAAATACTGAGCTCTTAGAAAGCAAATAAGAACATTCATAAGTTACTCTGCTACAAATTTGCAACTAGTAGTCAACTGTATT
The DNA here is from genome assembly GCA_010016065.2 of Carybdea cf. marsupialis auct. non (Linnaeus, 1758). Taxonomy (NCBI): domain Eukaryota; kingdom Metazoa; phylum Cnidaria; class Cubozoa; order Carybdeida; family Carybdeidae; genus Carybdea; species Carybdea cf. marsupialis auct. non (Linnaeus, 1758). The sequence goes on along the minus strand of JAAAKL020001432.1, from coordinate 9,363 downwards.
CACATCGATAGATAATGAGGGATCAGAGATCAGAGATTAAGTAGATTTTAACAGGGTAAAACTGCATCGTCTTCAATAAGAATGGAACGCTTATTTGTCCTGATGAAGTGATCACTGCATAGGTAGTTGGATGTGGACAGTTTAAGTCCCTCTGCTTTTATTACGCCATTGTCCCTTTGGGGCATCATAGTTCGTCGTCATAAGACGTCAAAGCATTAAGAAAACAGACGTGTTTGGTACGTTGCAATACTGGGCCTCGTATTGAAATGAGCATACTCGGATTTATACTCAGTTTCAATAAGCTATCTGTGGGCCATTTTACTCCTTTGTATCTTTCGGCTCGGTCATAAATGGATAGAAATTGAAAACAAGACCAGCTAATGATGGGTCTTATTTAATCATTGTAGATTAAAAATCCATTGCTGCCTAAATGTCCCCCTGTTTGGGGGAGAGGGGGAGGGGGGTCATTTTCTCAATAATTTTAGCTTTGGAGCTCCTTGTACTGAGGTACTAACAAGATAAGGAAACGTGTAGCGAAAACGCATCTGATGAAGCGAAGACCATGACTATGAAACAAATGGCCTAAAGAAAACTAGCATTTCTTCTTGTTACATTATGCAAATAAGTCCTCGTTTGTAGCTAGTAGAAGACGATGGTCATTGGCGAGGCTGAAACTAGTCCTGAAACTACCTTATTCACAACAGAGGATTTTAAATAGGTTTGAGAAGATAATAGAGAAACAGAAAAATATGTCCCCGACGGGATTCGAGCTTGAGACACGGGAATTCTCGCCTTGCACTCTACCAACTCAGCTAGGTGAGCCTGTTGATACCATGTCTATTTTTTCAGTAGCCGACCTCCTTATACTCAACTGCAGGAAATCAAAATATAGCTCTGCACAATCATGGAGATCAAAATCAGCCTTACTGAATTTCTAAAACATTAGGATATTGAAATTCCTCTGACTGAATTATATTCGTTTACTGACTATTTTTACCTTCTATTTTCACTGATCTTAAAAAACTAACACTATTCTTCTAAAGTAGCTGCTTCAGTTGTACGGCTATGCATACAGAAGTCACTAGCGTTTAATTTATTATTTCAATTTGATTTTATCGCTTTTTATGTTATCACCACTTAAAATATCCTTTGCAATTTATTACAGAAAAAAATTTCAGGAGTACATTTTATAACAACGGTTTACTACAAACAAATATTGTAAGGAAGAAAAAAGTACACCTCAAACCAATTCAAACTTTACTTCTTACACTTAATAAATTACGAAATAACTAATAGTTACCAATTGGAGCTTGATCTGCACCTCCAACTAGGGATTCCTCACCATTTGGTGGGCCTCCATCTACATCATAAAAAAATCAAATGAGAAAAACAAATGCATAGATGTCATACTTTTATTCCTTTACTAAGGACAAGCACTTGTATCTTCATAGATGAAACGAGATTGTATTCCCATATTTTGTAAATCAGCAGTGCAACAGAATCAAAAGATGACGAAGTAAAAGAAACAATAACATCTCCATAAATAATGTCGTTAAGCAAAAGATGATGAAGTGCACAAACACATTTCTTTCTGTCAATAGGCGTTTCAGAAACAACACAAGTCCTGATATGCATTACCTGAAAAAAAGGGTTTGAAATATAATGACAGCAACAAGTTTGTTAAGGCTACTATGACTTTATGATGTTGATCTGACCCTTCGCGAACCATAACAGGTATGGGGCTACATTGCAGTATCACATGTCTTTTCAAGAAAGGTCTCATGAGCTGTACGGCAAATTATTGGGGCATTTCCATTGGTGGGAATATGATTACGGTATAGGCAAAGCTTGTCAAGGAAAGGTTGAAAACAGTGTATGAAACACACACATTGAACAGAAACAATTCGGATTAGGTCAACGCCAGATACTATATTTATCACAAGGATGATCATCCACAAACACTAGTACCTGTATATATAGATCTAACTGCAGCTTATCGCCATGTTCTATGTGATTTTCTTCCAAGATACTCAGAAATTTACAATAGATACTTACTTAGACCCATGAGACCGATTGGCGTCCCTCTTGGACCGTCTTCATATCTACTGTCTTCTGCTTGAGGATTTGTAATGCCAGGGACTAAAAAATTGTAAAATGAAATCGTTAAGCAGAATGTGCCTATGGTATGTATGCAGAAGCAAATCAATAAAAATAGTAATACTACTCATTTTAGAAAAATATTTCAAGTCAACAGGCTGTTGTGTTTTTTTTCTTATATTCCCACTTGTATCTATTGAAACCTTACGCCAGGATTGCGGATTATGTCACACCCGGTTCTTTGCCAAACTTTACCACGAGCCAAAAATGCAATTTACTCCCATGTAGAGGTTTCCATCATTAGAAATGCAATCTGGTAGGAACAAATAAAGAAAGGTAAGTTCCACTATTTCCTTTAGGTTAATAATACCACTTTGAAGCCCCATTTCCATTCAGAAATTTTGTCACCGGCGGAACTTTTTTCGATCGGTTTGGTATCTTGGCGTGCCTTATAACATAGTTTGTCCAGTGATCTCTAAGAGCGCAATAGAGAGAAAAAGTAGATTTCTATGATACTTTTTAGTACCTAAAAGCTATTTTCGTCAGAATATGAAGTTGAAGAGGTAGTCAATGAAACTTCTACCCAACTGTGTTTGAAAATATCCAATCAGAACCCTGACTGCCAGATTAGTGTTGTTTTCACCAATTAGTGTCCATCACTGTCCATGAGAATGACTTTGTAACTTCGTGCAATTTTATTGTCATGTGCCATCAACAAACTTTTTTATTATACTTTTTGAGATCGCGTGTGTGACATCATCAGCGCTATCAAATCAGAATTCATACAAACATACTTCGAGAATCAACATGTCGGTGAACCCCAAAACAAAACTATCGTGATTAATGGTAGATGTTTGTCACGTCTTGAGTCGTAGTCTTTTTCGGAGCTACGTTTCGAGAGATACTTCTCCATCTACAGCCTGAAGATGGGAGTAGTATCTCTCGAAACGTAGCTCCGAAAAAGACTACGACTCAAGACGTGACAAATATCTACCATCAATGGCAACAACTGAGTCGACAAGCGTCAGAATATTGAAAACTATCGTGTTGCTACTTCCTGACATATAAGTGATAGCTCCCATGAAACATTTGTAAAATCATCTTCCTTCTTAGAGAGTGTTGCAAATATTCTCAAAAGACATTGATAACCAAATCTGTTGACTTCATAGATGTCTATGAGGCTCTCGTGTGGTAGGCATGCAATTTGTTACCAAAACATGGATTACCTCAGGTCAAGAAGAGACTTCTTTTATGAAGGACAGAGGTTACCTATGAAAAGTACTCCGCAAAAACTTAAATATGTTGACAAGATCGACAAAGGTTTTATACGTTGAAACATAGGCCTACCGTCTTCTGGTTTCCTCATTTATTTATCTTCCCTAATGGCATCGAATAATTCCCTGTACTCACAACTTTAAGATATTACAGTAAAATTTGAGAGCGCTGGATGCATTTATGTAATGCGCCTACAGTATTAAAGAGGCACGTGAAACTGTCTGGTTTGACTGTCCTATCCAACGTTTCTCATAAACTGAACAAATCTTTATTAGGCCGTTTGCAGATTATTGATTCCTATTGAGGCTTGTACATACGTTGTTTAGAGAGGAGATCTAAAGCCAGAAGTCACAAGCCAAAGAGATCTTACCCAAATCCTCGGTTGAAGGAGGAAGTTTAATTTAGTAAGGGTCCTATGAAAATTAGCATTGTCATGCAACTGTATACGCAGCAGACCAGGGGCAGATACCTTTTTAAAAGTATTATGTTAACTACATGCCCCCGTGATCGTTTTATTAACGAAAATTGCAAGCATGCATGTGATGAAAAGCTTCAGTCAAAATGTCTACTCTATCCAAAAGTATCTTTAAATTAAGGGATTTATTTTTGCTAAATGTTTTCGCCAGGCACTGGTTACAGCAATCCTTTTGAGTAAAGGTAGAACACTTCTGCGTAGAAGTTATGGTTACCCCAGCAACAGATTGAAGAGTAGAATTACGCAATCAAGCTATGAAGTAAGGCGAGAACGTGTTACGCCGATCTTCAGAAAAAAGTTGAATAAAGGTACCTCGTTCAACACACAGTCTCAACATGAAAAGTGCAATAATTCAATAACTAAATTGAAAAATCTGAGACAAAACTAGTTATGGTTAGCAGCAAATATCGACAGCAATGGGCTAAAGATCGTCTATTCCTTTCGCTTTTTGACTCTATTAGATCATGTCGATTGCTAAAGTGGACGATCTTATGTCGCGCTAATATAAAATCAGACATGGCCGTAGCATCAATTTCTTATTCCGAAGCAGTTGGAACGTCTCCGCGCGACTCTGTAGAACATACTGCCAACCATCCATTTACTTTCTAACTGACGTTGAAGAATTTGTTTTCGGTTGTGGGCTTGAATTCTGTATCCCTAGCAATAACGTAAAGAAAGAAGTTTTGGCGTGACTTCAAATTTTACTTTAATAAATTATCGAAACATAAACTGTTATGGGATTAGGCGCACATGATTTGGAACGCGCGTATTGTGGAACATGCAACAATCTTACCGATTTCTGTATGCATAGGAAATGTTTGCAGACCATAGAAATACTTCGCAATAGCGATGAAGTTTTTATTACCAAGCCTGATGATCAATCAGGGATTGTTACTTTGAACAGGGTAGATTATGACGGCAAATTGGAAAATATCTTGGTAACACCAGGAAGTTTGCAAAATTGGTGAGGTTTCTAAACAAGCCAAAAGGGAAATCTCAGGGAAAGTTTATTAGTTTTAGCATAAAACGATTCGTTACTGTATGAAATTTACAACTTGATTAGGCCAGCTGCGATCTCTCATTGTACCTCCTGATGAGCAGTGAGGTATAAGCCCTGTTTGAGGGCAGGACGGCAAAAATTTGGTGTATAGACTCTTTAGCATGCTCTCCTCCACGGAAATCTTTAGTAAAAGGCAAAAGATTTGTTCGCTGCAGAAGGAAAGCCAGAGACCAGCTGCTTTCCAATGACCTCGCTTGTATGGTTTACCTAAACACACAAGGAAAGTACGCCACTTCGTTCTATTTACTGATGATGTACTCCTCACTCTGCCACTTAGCTAAGTGGTTGTCTTAGATCTTAGAACACGTATAAAAGCATTTTCTATAAAAATGCATTCGACATTCGTGTGCGCTTGCCAAAACTATGCAAACCCTTAGGACTGGTTCAAAACAATCGTTTCTAAGTGTCACGGTTTCATCCCCCGTTTGTGCAATACTTTTCCATTTTCTCTAGTATCTATTTAAACAATCGCCTCTATGCTCTTTTGACATTAAGAGCCACTATACTAACTTTCCTTTGTGCGAAACCATCCAAATCTGTGCCAACGTGTTGCACAGAGAAGGAATTCTAAACTCTCAAGTCCACAAGGACGTGTCTATTGAATTGACGAATGCCAGCAAGGGCAGTTGAATTCAGTTTTAACAACACATGTTCAGTAATGGATGACGGAATAGCGATGTTCTCATCACGTTGACGAGCTCTCGTTAACATTTTTTTCATTAATGCAAGGTCTTTGCTGAAACAACTAGTTCTTGTGTTCATTTTTGTTAAGTTTGCGATACGTTTGCGGCTTTCTAAAAGAAAGAGTACCTTATGCTAAAACTTTACTAAGCTTTACTCTGCTCTCACTTTTGCCTTAGAAAAGGAACAAACCAATTCCTTATCGTTCCTGTATATTTTTATTTGAAAAAGTGGGGTCCTGTTTCTGCACTAGCATATACAGAAAACCTTCTCGCATGGGTCAACACACACGGTGGAACTCATTTTGTCTTAAAAGACTCATAACCAATCTCGTCACTACTCTAGTTCACCGCCCTCTTATCATCTGCTCTAAGAATAAACTCTATAGAGAAAAGGCGAGCGTTTGAACTACTTTTGTGGAAAATAGGTTCCTGGTAATTGTTTTTAATATCATATTTTCTACTAAGATCGACATGTCTTCGTCTCATCCAAAATACAGACCAATCAGTCTAGTCAATCTACGACTACCTTGGATTTGAAATGTCCCATTAAATTTTAACAGAGGGCGGATACAGCCATCACTAAAATTGACCGACTGTGAAACCCAAAAGGCCTGCAACCCAGATGTCCATACTTCCTATTACACAGAAACGTTTATTGGCTTGCAAATTGATACGCTGCTCTAAAAGCGGGTGTATAGTACGTGCATCGCAGATACTGCACGACAAAATCGCGCGACATATGCCAGACGTCACAACTAAACGCAATAAGCTCTTGAAAATTTTGCCTAGTCACGTTTGCAAAGCTCTATATGAACTATATGTGACTCAAAACCCGCCAGTGTTTGATTGACAACCATTCTTAGGCCAAAAACTACCAGGAAAGCTCCTTTTAGAAGTTAACAAAGGAGAACTCTGCATTGCATCTTGCCAATATGGAAGCCGCATTTATCAAACAAAGAAGCCTATGTTATGGGGTGGGGGGGATCAATTTCTTTTTAACTTGAGCGTTTTTTAAATAACACGAGTAACAAAAAATTGTTCCATATACAGATGTTACTTCCAGCAACATGTTCTAAAACTTCTATTTCCTATAAAATCTACTTAAATTGTTAGACGTTCACTCCAGGCGATTGCTGTGACTAGTCTCTAGATAAAACTTTTAAATAAATTTGAATTGTTGTTAAATAAACTCTGATTCTTCGTCATGCTTGTATTTCAATGTAGCATAGCATTTAATGGTTTCATATATATTGTTTTTTGTTTCTCCAAAACCAATGCAGAGTTCAACGGAAGAAACATACATAAATGCCATTTACGTTATTTATAATGATAGTGATGATTGAGGCACAACCACTTAAAAATCATGTAGTATGTTTTTGCTATGTATGATTCGGCACTGTTGCAAGAGCGTTATCAAATGCGCAAGGGGCATTGATGTACACTTTGCAACGCCTGACTGCACACATTAGTACTTAGTATAGACATTAAGCTAGGGTAATTTTAATTTCAAAAGAGACAGTAATGGGTTGTATAGACTTGTGAGGTTGGAGAGCTTGCCTCATAACAGGGCACTTGTGTTGAACAGTGCATAGAAAATGCAATAGATAAACCCTAAACTTTCCTTACACGTGTACACTATCAAAATTGTAGCTTGATTCTTGTAATATACATGCAAGAGAAGTTGACAATCTATACATGAGTTAACTTGATTAACAAAGAACAAATGAATCTTCGTATGTTCACAATCTTGTTTAAGAGAAAAATAAATCGTACTTGCTGCTGCGATCTGACCAAGCGGAGGTCCTCCAGCTAACGCTCCGAAGCCAAGTGGTTCTGCTCCAGCCCCCATTCCCGTGGGCATTCCTTCCATTTCACCACCAAGTCCACCTCCACCAAAAGCACCGTTGCCAAGACCTTCTAAACAATGAGAGTATATGCATGAATTCAACAGCTGTGTCTGGCAACATACTGACTTATAGATGCCACTGTTTGGGATGTCTCCCGTTACAATATTAAGAAATAACTCTCTTTTTGAAATTTAAATGTGATCAAAGGTGTACGTTACCTTGTGCAAGATAAATGATGTCGTTCTCATTTGCTATTGAAATGGAAACCATGATACAAAGTGAGGGAAAAGGGTGAGTACACCACTGCTTTATGAATTTTAATATTTTGAATTCTCCCTTGTGGAGCATCTTATTTTGTGCAAAATAAAAGCTGACTTCACAAATCTATAACACAAACCCATTTACGCCTCTGTTTCTAAAATAGATATTACATCACTCGAGATCTGAATCACACTGAAAGAATTGACTTGAAAACAAAGCAATCGTGCACAGTTTCAGTCGTGTTATCTTCTTGTGGGTTGAACTTTCTTTAAGATTCAAAGTTTGATAGCCATGGTCCACAGATACTGCTGCTACGGCAAGTGTGTCAGTTATTGAAGATGCTTTGATCGTGATGAAATGAAAGAAGTGGGTTTTTTGATCGCTTTTCCGAAGCCAGGCAAAAATCGACAGAAGCGTCAGCGCTGGGTTAGAGCTTATTCTCGTGAAGACTGCACGGGGGTGAATGTCAACCAACACACCAATATTTGCAGTCTACATTTCGCCGGAGTAAAAGAACCGACTCAGAAATATCCTAACCCTACCCAGAAAATATTGTGGTTGTTCAGATAAGTCTGTTAGCAGTTACTTCACTTTTGTTACAGACCTTTTTTACAGTAGTGGAATCTTATTGAAACGCGCCGCAGCCGATCTGCTGATGTTTGTGTTTGTGTGATTTCCTGCCAAGATAGTAACTAGTATCTGTGTGCATTACATTTACTATGCAGAGAATTCTTGTCTCTGTTATTTGTTCATCAATAACATACTTGTTTCACTCTTGCCCTTTACTGCTCTGGTACTGTGTAGCAATGGGGGATTTGCTCTGCCTCTGAATGCTATTAACCTACATCTAACTCAGTAACCCAGAGATACTTAATATTGTTGTGGGCCTGAAACGCTTACCACGGTCTTATTTTTCTCCTATCTGTTCAATTTCGACTGAAAGATTCCCTAAAGAAGGCGATCGCCTACAGAGCGATCTCAACCTACAACCAAGAGTAAGAAGCTGAAGATAGCTGCTAGCTCGTCGATTCGAGTTTCTGTGAGTGTGGACATTCCTTCTGTCAGTTCGACAGCAGAAGGCAACGCAGTTATCATACATGTGGACATGTATCTACCGGCAAACGACAGAGTTAGTACAACAGCTTCAACCTTGCCCGGTCAAATCACCTTTGGTGTTGCGTCATCGCTATTGTGATGTCAGGCCACAATAAATGGGTTTGTGCTATTTTAACGTTTCTTTCCCGTGCACAAACGTTTTGAAAACAAGTCACCATAAAAACTATATCACCTTCTGCGGCATCCATTCCATTGTCTCCGTCTTTTCCATCTCTCCCATCTCCACCATTAGCCCCAGTGATAGTCGCATCCCTCCCATCACCAGCCGTAAGCTGATCTATTTCTGTCTTTCTCTTAGGTTGGGTTAATTTAATGTGACAATCAACTCCTACCAACTTTCTTACAACGATATCCAGCTTCTTTATACCAGGGATGATATATTCTTTGCTACCTTCCTTTGGCTTTAGAAATGGAAAATCGACATATTAATTAATTTTAGCGGTTGTTTCATAGCATTCAGAGTGTAGGTAATAAAACGTCTTCTACAGAAAGTTAGAAGTCTCTCTATGCATACCTTGGACATTAAATCTAGCATGCCATAAAGTATGA
>JAAAKL020001431.1:0-31020 GCA_010016065.2 Carybdea cf. marsupialis auct. non (Linnaeus, 1758) | reverse complement strand
GGTCAAAACAACACCAATCTGGCAGTCAGAATTCTGATTGGCTACCTTGTAAAACACAGTTGGGCAAATAATTTCGTCGATTCCCTTTCGTTTATTTTCTGACGAATTGTACTCTAAGGAATGTCAGACCAAAAAAAGCTTTCTAGGACAAAATGAATTCGCTATTTCGTGCAGTTTTATTATTCTGTACCATCAACAAACTTTTCGAATAGGTCTTCGATATACTCAGTCCACCTGTCTAGTATTTCTTCTTTGTCCATTAGAATCTCGCCATTCTTTGCCCACATTGACTCAGCACCAGAAAACACTCCACTTTTCCTCATACTCTTCAACTGCACGTGAGCTGTGGATTGTCGCTTCTCAAATTCATTGCATTTCTTTTTTATCATTCTGTTCAGCTCCTTGTATTTGATCCGATCGTTCTTCACTTCACGTCTTTTGTTCATTATACCTATGATCTCATTCGTCATCCATTCTTGATTTTTGTTTCTCTTGGGCTTAGGATTGACATAATGTCTGCGACCTCTGTGAGAGCACGACGAAAGTTTGGCCAGATCGGTTTTGACACTCCATAGTCGTCTCCTGGCTCTGTATTTTCGGCTTGCAGAGCTTGGACCAGTTTTGTATACAGATGTTACATTCAAGATGTAACTCAGGGTCAGTCAGAAATTTGCTGTAGTCAAGATTTGGTGATCCTTTTCAGAAAACAGTCATCTCACCTTTAAAAACAGGAAAAGGTCCTAGCCAAATTAACTTTATTATTTTCCAAAACTAGAAGCTGAAACAGAGTCGAGTTTCAGCTTACAGGCCTTTATGCTCTTTGAAATATCGGCAGTGATTTAAAAGGGGCTCTATATGCCTCTATGTGATGCTATGCATCTGAAGACCTCTTGAACAATAGGCTTAATTGAAATAACACGGTAACATGGTAACACGATCAAACGATAACACGATAACACGATAGCATGATAACATAACAACATGGTAACATAATAACATAATAACATCATTTCACAATAACATAATAACATAATAGCATAATAATTTCTTCGACCATAAAACATGTGGTGTTAGTGCTGCATCTGAAACAATAGTACTTCCAGCTCTGTACTGATATTTGACGTACTTATTAATAGCTAGCGTATTTCTTTCTTGTATAGGTATAACGCTGAGAATTTCACTTCTTTGAAATCATGGAACTAAGCAAGCAGACACAAGGAGCTTCAAGAGAACAAGAAAGAGATTCAAAGAAAATGTAATCAATAATAAGCACTTGACATTGCAATTACTTACCAAGTTTATCAAATTTCCATATATACTTAGTCTGACCGTAACACCCAGCCCAGAGAAGACCCTTTTGTCCATTATGAATATTTCCCCATGGGTGGATGCAGTATCCACTTATAACCAGACTGCCATCTATAAAAGGGAGGGTAAAAATAAAAGGTAGCGATTACTTATTGACTGCTAAGACCAGCCCCTCTGCACCACGTGAATTGAAGACTGGAACATGTATGGACTGATATCTGAACAATCAATCGGTCTGATGCCATAGATCATTTAGCCTCTTGGTAGTAATACCCATTTGTATGCCTCCAAGCTGGTGACACCGGAAGCGCAAATTGGACCTGCAGCTGAGTACAGTGGGGTTAGAGGAGTATCCCTTGATAAAGAACCTGCCATTCTTAATATAGTGTGCTGCATTACTTGAGGCTTTTGAATAAGTGATCCTGTGGAAGAACAATCTATTGTCAATGGAGGAGCACTATTATCTCATCAATGAGATGAGGACGGAGGATTCCTAGAACATCATTTAGAGTAGCGCCGTAAGAGGATTATTTTTGCTCAACCGAAGCACCGCAATGAAGACAAAATTTCAGTGCCAGGGGTCCAGCCCCTGACATATCTGTTCCTTTACTTCAGGCATATCTCAATGAGTTTAATGAAGAGACTCTCTTAAAAACTCAAGGGCGGAGAGTTTTCGATGGTAAGAATAAAGTAAATCACCTACTACGATGTAAGCAATACATTTAAGATAAGAACATTTAATGCAAGAACCTTAGGAGAAATTCAAAAAGACTTGAAATCGCAGAAAACTTTAAAGGATACAGCTTAACTATCTTAGGAATAGTTGATCACAAAATAATTCATGACAAAGAAGAAATTCATATGAAAGACCATGGAAAATGTTTACTTATAACAGCAAGGGTCTGGAGGAACTCAATATGGGAACCAATTGATGATGGGGGGGGGGGGGAAGGGGTATGTTTAATGCTAAGTAAGCACGCTGATGACTCACTTGCAGAGATCAAACCCAATTAGCAAGCAGGTAATTATGCCTGTGTTTCAAGGAAATTCTGAAACAACAGTTGTAAATCAGTTATTATCCAGTAGAGGGAAGCAATGATTCAGGATAACTCCATAAGACACTAACAAATGTTGTCAATAGAGTATCAAAACATTATATGATAGTAGAGTGTGGAGATTTTAATGCACACTTAGGAGAGAAGGAGGTCAGACATGCTTGCCATGAAAAAACTAACCAAAACGGGAAATTTCTGCTGAATAACGCAGAAGAGTGTGGACTTAACATCACGAATGTAATGTTTCAAAAGAAAAAAGGAAAGCTCTGGACCTTTTTATCCGACAGGAACAGGGAAAAAAGTTGACTTCATTCTGGTCAATAAAAAGTGGAAAAACTAGGTGCATAATGTTCAAACTTTCAGCAGCTTTTGCAGTCTTGGAAGCTATCATAGTCTACTAACTGCCAAAATTCGTCTGAGTTTACGCATGAGTAAAGAAACATCAAAACAAAAACCTTATGATTAGTCAGTGCTGCAAAAAGAGGAACTTCAAGAGTTATATACTTTGACAGTACACAATAGGTGTGCTGAACGTCATAATGGAGATAATAATGTCACTGAGAGTTAAAAGATATTTGTATAATCAAATACTGAAGCAGCTGAAAAGTTAATTCCCACAAAGAAAAAGCCAAGTAACAAGAATTTGTCAGAAGTCCACAAAGTGTGATAGCTAGAAAAAAAGTTCAAAAATCTATTGAAAGATACAGTAAGATTACAAATTCTAAAGAGCAACAAGTTCTTCAAATTGAAAAGGATAAGCTAAAGAGAGTCTATGACAGAATATTCGAGGAAAACTCATATACCATGATTAGAAAAGCCAAAACGTCTAACTCGCTTAGTAAGCACAAAGAAAGTTGAAACCTGATAAACTACATCACAGGTATGAAGGATGCTAGGAATGCTGCAATAAAGGGAATCACATATGACGAAAGTTTGAAAAGTTGGCACAAACGTTTTAGTGAACTACTTGGTAAGTCACCAGCAAGTAGCAACGGGAGTATTTCGAAGAAAGCATATTTCAAAGATTTACAAATGATAAAGTCATCAATATACTAAATTCAAAATACTAAATTCCAGGATCTACTCATTGAGGTTGGGGAACATGTCTAACTTTAAATGTAGATTTAGTTTTCTACATGTAATAGATTAATTAACAGGCTTGAAAAGTGTAATGCGTAATAAACTAATACTCATATACATATCAGCATTTATATAACTGCAGGACTTCAAGGCTCCCACTGCCCAGTCCTAGGAATCTTTAAAATGTCCAGTGATGAATAGGAGCTGTTCAAGTTATTCCTTGCAGATACGTAAATGTTTTATTTAGCATTAGTAGTATATGAAGGGTAGTGGAAGAGAAAGAAAATTAATGGACGTAGAAACCAGTAATGCAGTACGTATTACAGGTCATACTATTTCAAGCGAGTAACATTTTATAAGAAGTGGCAGTAAGCTAACACCAAATGTGTAACATATAATATCCAAACTGGATATGTTCATGAGGAGGCAAGGAAAGTATATTTTATAAGATTTATATAGCTTTGCGGTGCCAATCCCCTCCCTTATTGTCCCTTTAACATGCCACATTTTCGTTGTATCGATCATATACGCGACTACAGACATGGTCTATCAGAGGCAGGTATGGTTTGATGTTTTGTTTCTCCGCATTTTTAACATTTCAACACCATATCAACTTTCTATCATCAGTAATGCAATTTGATGTCTAACAAATTACGCCATTCTTAAATAAAATGATACTGCTTGGCTATTAAAATGTTACCTTTTAGGGACAATCTACATTTTAAAAAATTGGCATAAGAAGTATTTGAAGCTGCTAAGCGCAAGATTAATGCTTTTATAGATCAGTTTTCACGCGACTTGTTTAAGATACAACAGGAAACAAGATTGATTGTTCCAATAAACAGTACATTTTAAAATAAAATGAAATGTATATAAAAATAGATTTTTGGTAAGAGGATAAAGTTACTTGCTGCTCTCCCTAAGACTTGTCAAATAATAATCAAGTAATATTGGCTCAAATACTTGAAAAGTTTCCAACAACCCAGTTTTACCTTGTTCTGAAAAAGTGGGCCTCCATACATAATTTAAATGTCAACCCATGATTCCACAATAAACGTCAATTACGTTCTTGATGAAAAATCCAATTTAGTGCAAATAATTCTGTTTGGTAGGTGGGTGGGCTGGTTCAATGTCCCAATGTAACTTTTCAACGGTAAGTACCATAGCGCTGAACGTTAATAATCTTTAAATGCTGTCGATCACTGCTACAATGATGTAAACAGGTTGATATTTTTAGACCCATATTTCTTAGATATGGGTCTTCTTGCCTACCAAGGTCGTCGCTCACCACAGGTCAACATGACATTGAGGCTACATTTCTGGTGATCCTTTAAACATATCCGTTTGCTTTCAGTAGACTTTTGAAATTCTTTTCTTGTAAAGCAGACAAAATAAACAAAGAGGTTAAAGCACTTTTGGGTGCAAAATTTTAAAAGCCTCTGTTTGTATGGGCAAAATAACTCCAAATTTGGCAGAATTTTAATCATGGTTTTGGTCTATTATCAACCACACTACAAAAGCAAAGTTTGAGCAGACCTGTCAGAATTTAAACATTGAAATGAAAATCGTCTATGACAGACGGACAAGTAAAAGGGGAAAATAGCTAAAAACAACGCTTTGATAGTAAGGAACTGAAGAGCTCTTCTCCGTGAAGAATCTCCCCAGATTTGCACTAGGCAAATTTAACGCGCTTCCTACCACCCAATTAATTAATGTTATTTATAAATGTCAATGTCACTGTGGATCACAGTCCTTGCGTCGCACGTCCAAATGCTTTTCCATTGTACCTGGCAGCATTTTCCTTTAGTAAAAAGAAATAGGGCCTTTACATCAAGTGTTTAGCCCTCACGTTGTTGTATACTGCAACACACTCCTATTATTGGGGCCGATTCTGCTATCTCTGGACATTTATTGTTTAGTGGTCCTTGCACTTAAAAGTTATTCAATTTCTTATTTTAGTATTACAGCTAGAGATAGGTCACCATTTTACTTGATTGTACTTGTAGCACTGTTCATAAAACAATTGGAGCCAAACCTTTTCCTGCAAAATAACTTCGTTTACACAGCACGCCTTTTCGGATAGTTGTCAATTTGTCTTCATCTTTTGCCCGCCTTTTGCTGACATTTTTAAAATTCTTTTTGCTTAGTGTCCATCTTTTTTAAATTCTTGAAATCCGTACTTTCCGTTCAATTTGCCGAGTGCAACTCTGATGGGATTCGGCATGAACAATTCGGCTTTTTAGTTGCTTACTATGAACGCGTTGTTTCTAGCAATTTTTAAGTGAAAATATAAAAATTTCTCACAACTTCTGGCGAGAGATGGCAGGCAAAAACTTGTTCGGGAGCTCCAGAAGATCTGGAACATATTTTGCCTCAATGACCCTTATTTGATGACAGATATAATAAAAATTTTAAGGCTCTAAGGCGTACGGGCAGGGGAATGGCAAGGGGAAATTTGCTAGATCTGGGGCTTTTAAAATCCTCTTCCGTCTCCCAATTGAATCGAAATGGGTTAAAGGAAGGGATTGTGCATTTGGTACTTGTGAATGCTATTACCCTTCACACCATCAGTGCCACAAAGAGTGATTGAAATAGTAAGTCATCGTCAACAGATTAAGCTATGCTGTACAATAGTGTAAAATACTTTACTCTTGGTCTATCAGGTCATATTATAGCCACACTGATTAACAAGGGTGAGCAGAACTGTATGCGGAGGGAAAGTGATGACGCCACAAATCAAAAGTTCTAGAAATTGTACAATCTGACTCCAGATATAGAAAGGCAAGCTTAGAATAGGCTGTTTCCCAAAGTAGAAGACCTTTAGAGTATATAGTGCTTAAATTAGAGGCGTTTGAATCCTAAAAGTCTCTGGTCAAAACTCTGTTGAAATTCCTTTGTTCCTCAAGTTAGGAACCACCATTAAACAATAGCGTTTTGTTAGAGAGATTCAAAACTTTGAAACCTGATATCTCCGTGTTGGGAAAAGAGCACCACTCTCCATTTTTGCCATTGGCGTTCTCACAATCAGGGTAACATGAAAATTGAGTTTTTTCCCCTTAATTCAAAACTGTTCAAAATCGTGACGTCACACTTTCCCCGCGCATTATCTGACGTGTTATGGTAATGGTTCTTTCTCTGATGATGCTTATTATCCATCTGCTATTTTAGCATCAGTAAGATAAAGCTATCAAAAAATATAGATGTAAGAAAAAAGATACTTTTAATCAAGTAACGTACCCATCATCAATATTTTATGCTGCCATACTAAAATTTATTCCTTGTATTATATTCAAATACACAATACAAACATTTCCCAAACCCGACTAGAAACTAGATTGTTACCACTAGACCTATAAATTATAAAGTACTTACAATCTGTCCGTTGAAAATGATTCTCTAGAGGCATTTTATAAGGACACTTGCTGCTAATCACTATTTCACCGTAATAATTTATTGTCATGTTTTGCGGGCACATCCTTTTTCCGCTACAGCGATGAATGATTGTGCCCGAGTCCGAGTCGAAAACGAACTGTGCCTCTGTAAGATTGCATATACCGCCACCCTCTCGCCATACTGCGTTGGTGTCATCTGTAACATTGCAACCTCCAGTTTTTGGCAATATACAGAAACGATCGTCATGACTTCGGATGTTAGAAACTAGAAGAAAGAAAGCGGAGTGTTGTATCACGATCTTTAAAAAAGGCATTTAAACTTAACGTACGCATGACCTACCCTTTCTTGTGTTAACACGTTGCATTAATCGACGGCAGGCAACTAAATAAAAGTAAAACCTTAAAAGGAAACGTTTTGCTCCAATTTTTTATTTTTATGGGCCAATATTTTTCCATTCCTTCAAGAGTATGTTAGGTATTGCATATCCGTATGTCTATCGAAAAGTTTTATATTCGAGACAATTTATAAATCTGCTAGAAGCCAAAGTACAGTCTAATCGTTTCATTAAAATGTAATTTTTGTAAACCTTTTTTCAAAATTTGACAATGATTAATGTTACTGACGATTGTTGACAGACAAGGCATCGTCACTTGTAAGTCTAGTTTTGACACACTTTTCTTGTATGTAACAATTAACTTTTCTGAATATAAAAAATCCTCACGTTTCCTCAAATTTGTTCAGAAGTATCTCAAAAGGTTTTCTTTAAATTTTCGTTTGTATTGTCGTTGTGCATGCTTCATATGCTGGGTCAGTCATAAAACAACAAAAATGATATTTAGGACAAACAAGAAAGGATAAACTATTTAAGAGCTACAAATTGCCTTAATCTAATACGAGATTAGTCTTTGCACTTATTTTTGAATCGATTTTGACGCCTTTCATTCCCCTTTACAGCGGCTAGGGCAGTGCCATCGTACATAGGACTTGTTACTGAAGCATAGAGAATAGAGTGGCCATTGTGTTTTTACTTGTGATAATCATAAACAATATGACAGACGTCATTAACGCATTAACTTTGCTTTGTCTGGTAAAGTAAGTTAGTTCGAGTGATAGCTTTTGGAGGAGAGTAACATGCAAAAATATGAAAACGCACTTCTCGATCTTACTTACGAACGAGGTTCCCAGTTTGAATCATCACTATTCATTTCACTAACACGCTTGTTAGAAACCCGATGCATCCACACAACACTCTATCATCCCTTTGCTAATGGCATGGTTGAGCGTTTTCATCGCCAGATTAAAGCCTCTCTTAAAGCTCAACACCATCCTTCCAAATGGACTAAAACTCTTCCATTCATCCTTCTCAGTATTCGCACAAACTGTTAAAGCTGACCTTGCTTGCTCTCCAGCTCACACTCATTTACGGTACAGCTCTTCGTCTCCCGAACAATTTGTTGCCCCAACTACCGATATATCAGTATCATATCCAACACAATATGTCGATCGTCTGACTGCCGTGATGCAAAATTTGAAACCTTTTCCTCTTCTGAAGCAAAACAAATCTTCAAGAATACCTAAGGATATAAATACTTGTTCTCATGCTTCCGTTTGAGTTTATTCAGTTCGCAGACCTTTGCAGTCTCCCTACTCTGGCTCATTTAAAGTACAAAGCCGACGCAAAATGTTCTTCCAGCTTGAAATCAATGGAAAATTTCTTAAGGCAGCATATCTGGATGCGGATTACCTTTACAATACAAACCCCTCAACAGCTCTATCTTCAAGAAGAAGTAAACGCTGTGACATCCACCAGTGCTTTCCAGTCAGCAGCTCCATGGTTGGATCCAGAATGTGTTGGGGTCATCAGAGGAGGACTCTGGCCCCTAGCCTCCTAACAGTATTCTCGCCATGGCGAGGCCACTCCTTACTGGACTTCCCTCAACACTGGTGCCGACTGGATCCGTTGTCCATTCATTGTTGATTTTGACTCGCTACTTCACTTTCCTTCACATTTCACTGGCAACTTTTCTGCTACTCCAGGATTCGCGAGCCACTTCCAATTCGTCTCGCTTTACCCAGATCCAGAGAGATCTTTACTCTGCAGCCTTCTGCACCTCTTCCTTCAGCTGTTTGACTTCCTTTGCAGTAAAGCCTATCTCTTGGTCAGGTTCTCATATTGCTTCCCCTTCCGCTCTCCTGGCACGTCAAGATTCGACTCCCACGGAACTGTCAACTCCAGGAGATGGACAATTTTACGTTCCTCGTTCCAAATTACGATGTCCGGTCGCTGCCATCGCCTCATCAATGACTACATCCATATTACATATTCCCTCCCATCCCTAGTCTACTCGAGTCGCACTCCCTCTCTTCACTGTCTTTGGACCAACGTCTGCATGGACTCCTTTCATTGGGAGGTTTCCTTCATTGATCTGCTCCAATTTTCCCATCAGTACTTCCACGATGATCCATAACGCCTGACCATGTCTCCAGATGTACCTCCCGTCCTTCAGGCTTAATTCGCAACTTGACAGGGCATACCTTAGTGTTCCATACTGGCCACACCCGGATCTGTCATCCTCTTTCACATTCTATCTCACCAGGTTGCCTGCAGATTGCAACACATCACGGGTTGACTTAATCAGAAAACTGGTCCTAGCTGGTTCTCATTCCCACACTTCCTTCTAAGACAGTTTACTTTAAACTATTAATTTGTTCCACTGTAACCCTAACCCTAACCCTAATACCTTGATCCTTTGAGTTCCTTAGCATCGTCGCCGTCCAAACCTTCCAAGCCTTACACTCTTCCGCAATTAATGCTATTGGAAGTTCCAGAGATAATCCCTTCCCATACAATGCAGCATTGTCCATGCATTCTGGAAGACCAAGCCATTTACTAGTTCATACACAACACTTCTTTTCAATCATCTCTACCCTTGATTCCGCAACTTCATAAATCATCAGTGGCCACAACAATCTAGGGCACAAGCTAAATTTCTGAAACCAAATCTTGAATTTACCAGGTAATTTGGCATAATCAATGCTGGAAAGTCCCTCCTTTGCCTGATTGACTATCATCACACCTTGACTCCTGTCACTTAGACCTCCCCCGTATATTCGTCCAAGACTTTATACTGGCTGTTCAAGCACAGTTGGGAGCAGGTCTCATGCAATTGTGAATTTGATTTCTTTCTTCTTTCGTTTGATGTATGTGCAACTACGTGATTTCTGTGCCTTGAACTTCATGCGGGACCAGTTTATGAGCGCATCAAGTCTTTCCACCACCTTCTAGTTGCCTGCTCTGACTTTGACTCCACGGCGATGTCGTCCATGAATGCCTTGAGGGGAGTCTGAACCTTTGCTCTTTGTGTCTCTGTCGACTTCAAGACTATCTCCATTACAAGCACAAACAATATCACCGTGATAGTGCATCCCACAGCAATGCATATGTCCAGTCGTTGCCAGTCTGTTGTCAACTTTCCAGTCCTGAAGTGCATCAGGAGATTTTCATAGTACTTTATCGTCATTTTTTGCACTAAGTTTGGTATTCAGAAGTGCTCCATTGACATTTTCAGTAGTTGGTGGGGTACTGATCCATATTCATTTACCAGGTCTAGCCGTATCACCATCAAATCTGCTTTTGTCTGCTGACAGCACCCATTATGATATACGCATGCTCCACATAATCCGGGTATTCCTTGTACCCCAGCTTTTTGCACGTCTCATCAATATATCCATTATCGTGGACAAATACGATCACTCCGTCTGCGAGGATTCCAAATGTCTTCCCGTTGACATTTAGGAGGGAAATTGGTCTGAATTGCCCAATTTTATTCGGGTTTTCTTCCTTGGGCCAGAAAGTTTATTCACTATGCACCACCTCTCAACTACATCGTTCTTTCTACACATTTGCCTCAGGAGGGGAAACAAATGATATCTAAGTTATCCCATCGTTCCCTGGAGCGATCTTGGCTCTAGCCCTCTTTATAAAGTTGTCTACCTCCCTCTTTTCACATCGCTCAGGTCAAATGGAACTCCTGGTTGCGAGGGTCTCTTGATACCACCAATCTGTGGTAGCCGTTCCTCTCCTCTGGGATCTCAACATCTTTGAGCGAGATGGTTTTCACGCTTTTCCTTTGAGCACTCCAGCCTCCCTTTCTTACTCTCTGTGAAAAGTTCCTTCGCAAACTTGCATGGGTCACTTAGGAATTCCTCCCTCGTCTTTTTATCCTTCTTTCTTCTTTCTGTCCTTCCCTGCTTCCTAAACGCACTCCTGTGTCTGATTTTAAGCTCTTCTTAAAGAATCTTCAAGCCCACTCTTTCGCATTTCTCTTCCTGAAGCCACCTTGTCCTCAACTTCCGCTTTTTGTCTCGCAACTGTTTAATAACTATCTCTCTTCTGGACGGTCCACCTCTATTTCCTCCATCTTTTGTCCTCTCCTTTCTTGCTGACTTTCCATTCCAAATCTCTCCTCACTCTCCTCATAAACAAACTCGGCCATTCGTTGCAACTGGCATTTGGTCTCACCTCTTAACCTCCCCACAATAAAATAGCCTTAGACCAGTTTATTTTGGCTTCTTCTCTGCTACTCTCCCTAGTATTTTCACCCACCATCTACTACTGGCAGTCCTTCGTCTTTTACGTCTACGAATTACGCCGCTCCAAACTCTTAAGTAAGGCAACCGCTTACTCGCTCTAGAGGCCATGTTCACTTTTCACCTTACCTTAGACATACATAAACACATGAACACATGGAAATGTATAAAGTTTAAAACTTTCACTATATTATTTCTGACCGCTTATTTTAGTTTCTCATCTGCCTTTGCATTCTGTGGAGGAGCTACTGTTATGGCCATTGCGTTTTCTCTTGTGATGATTACGAACAATATGACAGACGTCTTTAGCGCTTTACATTTGTTTTGTCTAGTAAAATGAGTTAGTCTGAGGTGTAGAGATTGGAAGAGAGTGAAATGTGAGAGTATGAAAACTTAATTCAGTCTTATTCTTATAACGAAGTATCCATTCTCGATGAGTCATCAAAATTTTATTGTATGTATAGCCGTTCTTGTACTATAAGTACTTTAATACCACATGCCCTTCTTTGCGTCACCAATGGCCCTTCCGGGAGTTAAACCCTGACCCTCTTGATCTGAAGGCAAGGAACTTATCGAATCTGCTTCACTAGGCAGATAGGCGCTATGTACTGTCGAGTTTTGGTAAGGAGGATATTAAAAGGACAGAATTCGACGTCGTTGCTTACTATATTAAAGTTTAAGATTTCATTAAATAATGCCAGATTATATATCAAACAAGAGATAACTTCCTTCAACCTTACTTAACTTACTACAGTCTTCAGTAAAAGTGTTTAAGGTTTACAAGTTAAATAAAGTTATCCTTGAAGGCCAATGCTTACGAGCTGTGTTTTAAATTTGACGTGGGACCTAATCTATTCAGTCCGATATTTCTTTGACAATTTTTTTAGAGGAAACTCGACGCTCTATCTGATTTCGTTAAGATTAAGTCGGATTTTTCAAAAAGGTGTTGCCATATTGTGACAACATTTGTTCCGAGGTGCACAACAGCAGGACTGATTTCACTAGTAACTGATAACTACATCAGTAATTGCTCGACTCAAAAGTTTCATGTACATTGCTACCAATCCAGACCAGCTCACAGAGGATGTCAATGACGAAAATCTTTATCATTCCTTATCCAATAAAACTGGAGGATTTTGCGTATCATTCCGTTCATTTTTTTCTTACCCTTGCATTGACCTTCACATGATTGCCGTTGGAAAGTCGTTTGTTGTGTATCACACGGTTTGCCTCCACATCTGTTGACTGGAGAGTTGCAAAGTCGTGTTCTGCTTTGGTTCCCACGCCCACAGATTTCAGAGCAAGGGCTCCATGTGCTCCACTCACTATAATGGCCATCAACTGCAAAGGAATAATATCAAACAGAGGCTCCAAAAAAATTTCTCTAGGTTAAGATTATTGCTTGTAAAATGAAAACGTCTTATGGCAACTAAAATTGGTTGCGTTTTATTCTTGGTTAATCTTTGTTATGTGAAAATACTATTAAATGCCATCTTCTTCCACTTCCATTAGACACCAGTCAATATAGCTCACATCTTAAGATCGTAAGTTATGTTTATCTACATATATATACACATATAAATACATATATACTATATATATGTTTCAAAGCATTACTATATTCAAACACAAGTTGGTAGCTATGCCAAACTACTTATGAAATAAAAACATTGCCAGGGTAAGTCACTATTAGTGCAACTTCACGTTGAACAGCCGTAAAGATGTATAGAAAGATGATTGGAATCCTGTGTCTACGTAGCCATTCAAGATGTCATCATTACTGCCATGAATATGAAAGCACTAACTCGGATTATCTTTGCAGATAGCCCTGTTCTTTTCAGTTCAAGAAATCATAAACTCCCGTGAAAAGCGTGGTAAAAAATACTTGCAAACGCTTCGCTTCACTACTCTTGGGGAGCTTAGTTTCTCTAATCGCAATAAGATGAGAAATCTAAGGACTCATTGTCATTGTTATCACAACAGGCACCGGTACGAAATGTTCCAGGGTAATTAAAAGTCAAAATGATCCAAACCCTTAACAAAACTAAATTATTACTAGTATAGTTAACTGCTACGAGAAAATGCCATCTAACTTGGAGCCAGAATTTTGAAAACAGTAACGGAACCGACAAACATTTACAGTTCTTATTGCTTTAATACTAGAAAAGCTCACAAAGCTTTTTGAAGAGTCAAAAGAAATGAAACAGTGAGCTAGAGTCTGAGTATTACGAGATTGAATGACAGCCGCAATGAATCTGTCAGGAATGGAGGCATTTCATGTGTTGACTGCCAAGCAATGTTACCAAAATACAAGTCGAGAAGTTTCCTATCCGAAGCTGTTGATAAATGGGGAGGCCAAGTTAATGTATACCTCAAGCGGGAAAAGAAAGCGACAAAAATGAAACTCAATTTAATTGTTTGAAGAAAACGTATACAGGCCAATCCACCTACAAAAGTGCTCTATAAATATATACAAAGGAGAGTGAAAATAATTAGTGATCAACGTAACGCATCACCTTAAACAGAGATGCATTCCCCACTTAAATGCGTACATTTTCGTGAATTAAATTAATAAATCAGTTCTATTTTTCATAAAATTAATGAAAACATCAATAAAGGCGACACTCATCTCGCTATCGTCATATTATGATCATTATTATCAACAGTTGTGCGAAGACTTGAAGAAAAGATTTAGTAATATTCACTTTATTAATCTTAGTACGAGCGCAATTGGTGGAATGGCAAGTGATAGTAAAACCTTTTCAACTGTGCTTAAGGATCTCAATGTCGAAAACGATAATTTTCTTTTAATAAAAATAATATCTTGTATAATCAGAGCTACTTGTTTTATTTTCTGTAAACGGAACAGTGACTGGCCTGATCCAGAGCTTCTTGCATGGATGTGGGGCTTGGTTTAGTTATTTGGTTTTGTTGTTGCTGTTGTTGTGGTGGTGATGGTTTTCGTGGTTGTTGTTTTTTGTTGGCTTTTTTTGAAGTTGTTTTTGTTTTGTTTTTGTTAGGTTGGTTTTGTTTTTGTTTGTTGGGTGTTTTTTGTATGGTTTTTTGGTTTTTTTTGTTCTTGTTGGGTTTTTGTTTGTTTTGTTTGTTTGTTTTTGTTGTTGTTGGTTTTGTTGGTTGTTTTTGTTGTTGTTGTTGTTGTTTTTTCTCCATATTTTATCTTAGCGTATATCATATCGTGTAATCCATTATGCCTGTACAGAGATTGATGGATTGTATAAATTGAATAGACAAATAAATATTTGATAACTATCAGCATCGCCATCATTACCATCACCGTAATCTCAACCATCATTATCACAAATATAATTATGATTATTATATCATATTATCTCATCATCATCAACAACGCCAACAAATATCACTAGTGAAATTGGAGCCTAGAGGTCATCATAAATTTTATTTTGTAGTCTTGTCACTGTTGCTGCTTTCATCTCTCGGCAGCCAGGAAATTATTACCCGTCCCCTGACTGTGGTAAACCCATTTTGTGTCTACTAGGTGGTTTTCCTTGATCATTTGTTGTCTTTCCAGATCCAGTTCTAGCTTATTTCCGCTTTCTTGCCTCAGCCCTCTCCCATGTCATTTTAACTTTTGCGTTCTCACTGGTAGTTCTGGACTTAGGGTGTTTTACAATACTGATACTATGTCACTCGGTCACATATCATTACTAAAATTTTGGTACCATTTGTGGAGTATTTACTTCCTCACTAAGTCACTACTAAAGATAACATCGGTACGTACATAGAATGATATAAACTGTGTTATCTAAACCCTAGTATTTACTTGAGTTCGGTGATTACGACATTTTCCTTATCACTATCTGTGTATTTTATGGCTTGTGTATTTTTGTTAGATGCTAAATATAACAACAAAAAGGAGCAAGTAACATACAGGCTTTGCCATTGCAGAAATTAGGGTAGCCACGGCATATTCCTTTTTTATTTGTCTTCACTTACAACTCGAAAATCCTGCACACATTGCATTAGAACAACACTGTGTTTCATTAAATTAAAAGTTTCTATATACCTGGTTTTCTGTCAGGTCCGCAGTCATCTTCATTTAACCAGTACCATATTATACCAGGATTAAGTACATAATGAGCCATATATGGAGCAGGATGGTATTGAGTATTACTAGAAACAATCGTTCCGTACCAGCCATTATGTTCAGAATGTCCTGTAGTGAGCAGTCCCTTTTTATATTTGGCTGCCCCAAGCCACGGCATTCGCTTTCGGACTTCTCCATATCTATCAAATGTCCATATACTATAGTTGCTAACAAGTCTGACCTTCGTTTGGGAATTGTCTTTTGAAACAAATCTAAAGGAGGCAAGAATTTAATATTCTGTCATATGTCCAATTAATACAAAATTGACAGTAAGAAGACGAGTGTAAGATGTCACTGCCAATGGAGCTAATGAATGTCAAATTGTAGCTTTTCTTTTAAATACCATGCATAATGTATGATAAGATAATAGTAGCTTTAATTTAATAAGTTAATACATGTACGACGTAAGCAGTTTGATAAATACCTATTTTTATGTAATGCCATCTTGCACGAGAAACCTCCTGGTCACAACCAGTGAATGCCGAACTCCTTCCGATGCAATAAACGTCTCATTCAGTCCTCGATGCCTTGTATTAGTTGATTATACTGAACATTTATCTAAACATTTAGCCGACTATCATAAGTAATTCTAGGGAGTGAATCTGTAGTATCTACTCTAAGGTGAACAAGTGAACCTCAAATAATCGTGTTAAATTGTAATTTGGAAGATGAGAGTACATAGTTCAAAGTTTGAGTTGTTCTTAATTCTTATCAAGCATTCCCTGCCTAAAGCGAAGACTTTACCATTGCACTAAATAGTGCAATAGTAAAGTCGACAATCAGGCTAGTCGATCCCGAATTCTCACCATCACCAGCACCCTTATTTTTCTGTTTCGCTGTTAGCTTCATCGGTGCCATTTATTGATATAAGTACTCAGGCAGACATACAAGCAGTATATATATATATATATTATTTTTTTTGAAAAAGAAAGTGTCGAAATGTCAAAGATATTGTGTATTTTAATGAGTATTAAATGTGAATATAGATATATCTATATATTAAAGTTGCAGTTTCCTACTCATTACCAATTTATAACAAATATTGTTTGGCCTTCTACTACCTTAACATCATCAAATCTTTAAAGCGCTAGTAGGATAAACTAGAGAACAACTTACGTGTAGTGAGATGGCACTTCAAATATACCTCCATAGTGGTTTCTTTCCTTTGCCTCAAGCTTATAGAGCATAGTCTTGTTGTTTGACAAACTTTTCATTTGGTCTGCAAGCCTTAAAATCGAATAGTCTTGAACAAGTGAAGGTGATTTTTCATTTCTTGATGTTACCTGTTTTACGAAAGTGCATGAATTCAAATAAACTTTTATCTTAATTAAAAGGTACCTCTTGACCTTTGATAACTAAATTTCCTATTGAAGAGAAGCACTCATGCCACTATAAGTACGTGTATCCTAAAGATCTGTTGCAAACTATCTATGATGCTGAATTGCAAATTGTTTGCTCTCTTTTTATTTACTTAGTTTTAGAGCCTTCTATGAACGACTTATTGACAGTAAAAAATACCTCCTGCATGACCAAGTACTTGGATCCTCTGATCTGTATTCATTACTTGGTAATGGTCTATTGTTCTAAATCTCCACCCGGCTATAGTATCCTCCATCACAACAGTTATTTGGTAATACTTCTAAAAGCTTCACGGCTAGATCAATTGCTGGCTTGAATACAAAGAGCTAAATCATAACCACCAACAATTGATCGTTATCTAATATATATTTTTCAAACTGTTGGTCTGTCTGTCTGTCTGTTTGTTCCTCTTCTCCTACCAATCCACTGGACCAAATCAAACGAAACTTGGTCTATATATGGTTTGATACTATGGGCACGTTTTACGCTCATCAGACCCGATATAACGGGACCTGATCTGGTTTTAGGGTAAATCCAGTGGAAAAGGAGGGCGTAAACCCGGAAAAACGTTTCTCTGCACATAAATATATTTTTGAGCGTTCCAAAACATGGTTGAAACAGGCTAAAATCGTTTTTGGGTTATTACATCATCATACAAACGTTTTGGTAGCTACTGAGCTACTGCACCATCGTAAAAACTGGGGTTTGGTTGAATATTATCTTCAGGCTGACCCACATGGTGTTCGTAGATTTATAATGCGATTTTCGGGGTGAAGCAGGTGGAATTTGAGGTTGGGTCATTATACCAAAAATGTCAGACGACCCCGATTTAGGGTGACCGGCTTTGGCCTTTGGGTCGATCCGGTGGACCAGGAGGCCGCAAAACCGGAAAAATCTTTCTCTGCAAAAATATCTTGAGCTTTCCAAAACAAACAAGTCTAGTAAATGTTTTGCAGCTATTGCACCATCATAAAAACGTTTTTAGCTGAATATTGCACCATTTTTTCTCAGTATGTTAATACTTCTGAAGATGAACAGTCGCTCCCAATCTCAATCCCATTAATTCAATTCCTCAACAATAAAAAATGCTTCCTTTTCATTATGATATGACTGTTGCACTGTTTAAAAGATTGCAGAATTTATGTTCCTACATAGAATCACACAGAAATACAGAATTTTTAAGTGTATGGTACTGAATGTCTTTCTCGACTAATAGATTCCCGGGTAACGCCGGGTATTCCTGCTAATCTTTTATAAAACTAATGCAACAGTGTGCGCTGTAAGTTAATTGAGGCGAAACGACTATGTAACGTTTTTGTTGCGCGAGGCCCCGTGTTCGATCTCGTCGGTACCATATGAATTAAAAAATTATTCAGAGTATTCTCCGATGAGTAACATTTCTGACGACTCTCTATTCCTTTGCTAGTAATGCTATCGAATAATTGGGTCATCTACTCTCATTTTTTGACATGTAAACGATTTTTCAAAATGTTTCTTTGATAGAAATGGCTATATGGTTTTCTCGTCAAGAAGGGTAACTTAATACGGATTGAAATGCGTACTTGAGTTGATAGATTTTGTAAAGACATAAGTTACTCCATGTGTACTGGCACCAATGGTACTCGAAACAAATTAAAAGGAAGCATTGAGAGCATCACTAAATATTAAGTCATAAAGCATACTACTATTGTTAATTACATCAACTATTATTGTCATTGTGTTTTATCAGAATATATTTTCTTATTTTCTAAATAAATAAATTGAAAATATGCTTTGACTCCAAATAAGGGGACGAAACATCCTAAGTTAAACAAATGAACAGAACAATGGATATGTACCTAGAACACTCGTACGTAATTATTTGCATATAATAGTATTAATGTATATAAATCTTTATTGACCTGTTCTGCTGTCCAATTATTATTTGCACTGGTAACAAGAAGGGTCCACCCTGAAGGACTTGAAGTCATATCGCAATAAACAGGCACCACATTTCCTTCCTTTTCCTCTATGAAGTAAATGCCATCCTTGAACTTGTCTTGGCCATTCTGCTGACCATGCAATTTGTAGTCATTGCATGACTTCCGACTAAAACAAAAACGGATACGGAATGCGTGATCATTGCTCCTCATGCGTGGTACAAAAATCTAACGATACTATCTATATCACTCCTGTGACATTTCTATTACTTAGAACAGTTTTTTAAGGTGAACTATTTCTAACTGCTTCTTATTGGGATAGCCAAAATAATTTGTAATCAATAATGAGCTTGGAAAACGTTCTTCAAGTTGCTGTTCAAGACTGATTCACATGCTACGATTTGTTAGCCCGATCAAGAACCTATTCAGTCATGTAATTAACGCAGGATTAGTGCTAAGTGTAGTAGGTCTCTATGATTTGGGAAGACAATAAAATATTTTGGAATTCATCTTATCCGTAAACTAGAAGATCGTGCTCCATTGCGTTAAAAAGCAATAAATTAGAACCTATGGGCTGTATTCACCTGACCGTATCATAGCCTTTCATGGGAAAAGAAACGACAGTCAATGCACTGCTGACTTTTTTATATCAAAAATGTCAACATAGTGCCACGGTTGCAAATCAAACGCATAGAATTATCATTTAAAATGGCAACAACATATCCCAGCTCTATCAACAAGTTACTGCTTTGGTGAATGCCATACTTTGCATTGCTACATTTTGGTGGCAATTTTTAAACTTCAACATACCCTACGAAGTCATTGACCATGAAATCAGGCACGTAAACAACGGACGTAACGTCATACTAACTGTGAATTGACCAAAGATATGGTGGGGTGTAAATCAGTTTAAGTTCTTCGAAATAAAGTAAATATTGAACTAAATTAAATTGTGACACTATCAGACATATCATTGACATCTTTACTAAATTTTAATTGTATTCGATCTTCTGTAACCATCGAACTCGGGGCTACAACATAAGGAAAAATGAACTGGTTACTTACTGCCCTCCTTCTCTGACCCAGATTCTAACAATTGATGGATCATCCTTGACGCCTGGAAGATATTTTCCATTAGAAGATGAAGTATAGACTAAGGAACCAGACACGTCTGAAGGCTCCTAAATGGAAATAAATGATTTTGCTTCAAGATTCCTTATATTCCATTTTCAAACATGAACGAAATCTTTGTTGTGATTATTATCAATTGACTGTTTGAAACATTAATTTATTCCAAAGACAATATTTGAAGTCGTAACAAAACTACAAAATTAACTCACTGTGGTTTGTTACAGGAAAGAAAATGCAATAGTATAATAGAGATTGGTAAAGCACATCGTTAAGAAATGTCCAATAATTAATTGTGGAGGAGTCTTTGAAGAGTTCATAAACCGGTTATGACCTTATTCCTACCAAAGAAAATGAAGTTTTCTGTTTACATGTAAATAAAAGAAACTTTTTATGTTAGGATTCTTCATTTTTTCCCAGAATATTTGCCCCGCGCTGCTATAGGGATCAATCCGGGCATCAGTCGAATCAGACATTTCCATGTAGCTGTTACACTAAACAGAGTAATAGTTAAGTCAAAGATCTTTGTGGTTATTCCATCTCTCCCCAATGCCACTAGTCTAATAGATTCACTCACTTAGTATTAAAAGATCTGAGCTTGCGTCCAAATGTCGTCACTTAGACAGTAAATATTGTTCACCCGGTATAACATGAGATACCTATTTTCGTAATTAACACTATTGGGCTTTTTTTGCACTGGCAGTTATGCGTGCATAACAAATATATCAGACAGAATTTTGTCTCAAAGAAAATATAAGAAATAAGAAAATTGTAAACATTTAGCTAATATTAACATCAGTATTAACAATTGCAGAAAAACTGTCTTGACTGGTTTTTAATGATGGCCAAATAATCTTAACATCTCTATTAAAAACATATTTTCATGAAACTAGTAAGAATTTATAACTTATAGAGTTATCAACATCTGAACGGAATTGATGACGACATGAAAATGGTGTTTATACAAACTATGTACCATAATGATCTTTACCCTTTACTTACATATTTTATTACCATAGAGTAGATGGTTCAGGAATACAACAAGAGGATTCTTAAAGGGTCTACCCAGTGATAAATACTCTTCGATGCTGGACGTCTGATTTATGGAAAATTAGCTGTTTGATATCAAAAATAATGAGTTTTGTACCGAGAGCTACATATTATGATATGTTATAGAGTATTGGTAATCATCAAAGAGAAAACAGTTTTCTCAGCATGATTTCCATAAATTCAGTTACAGTTACAATTTGTATTTCACTTAAGTTAATTGGCCAGATAAACTTCTTCCCAAGATACCCAGGTAGTTTCTTAGCAAAATCACAAAGAGAGAATTAACCATACCGGTGAACTTGTGGTCAGAAATATTCCGTTGCCAGAAGTAATATGAGGGACCCTTTTGGCTAAATTCGATGACTCGTCCGACCAAGTACCAAACTTTTTCAGTATGCGAGGTTTAACCGATTCAGCGTTGCAAGTTAAAAAGTTAGCTTCTGACGTTGATGAGAATATCCCACCGAATGAGCTTTCTCCGTCTGCTTCAATGATATAGTGGAAATGTTGCTATAATGACACAGAGAAAAACCAAATAAAAATATTTAATGTAATTTGAGATGTGGTCGAAGACGATGGTGATAAGAAGAGATACCGCAATTCACACAGCTGAAATCAGCGCTAATCAACAGCCTACACTGCATGTAAAAGTCTTTTAAAAGACAGCACACTCTGTAGCCAAAACACAACTGCAAAAGGATATAAAGTTTACGAAGAGAATCCTTTGATTTTCGCCTAGTATCATTTATAAAAACAAGTTTGTGGATGGTACAGAAAAATAAAAATGTACATGGCAACTATCTCATTTTAGTAGTAATTTGTCGCAAGTATTTCAGTTAATAGTTTTCTGTAGACACATTGTGTAGTTTGCAGGTCTCTGTAGGGGCAATTGCGACTTCATGATTACCCAAATTGGAAATTTCTATTCTTAATTGTCTTGAGTAAGCTTAGGGAAGTTTTAAAAGATTAAGAAAGTTATTCGTTACATATCAGGAAGCATATGGTAGCATGAGCCAACCAGATACGCCCCCCACCCCTCATCCCCCACTACCTAAGTAGGATCAACAAGTGATAAGCATTTTTCAGCAAGTTTTATTGATTATGAATTAAAACTGCACGCAGTAGTAAAATTATTATAGTACTTAAAAGCAGTTTTCGTCTGACACTCCTCAGAGTACAAAAATCGCCAGGATATGAAATTGAAAAGGAAGTAATAAAACTGTAAAGTAATAGACTGTGCTTTAAAAATCGCCAATCAGAACTGGGACTGTCAGATTCTGGCTGTTTTGACCAATAAGTGTCTTTAAAGCCGCATGGTTAGCCGAAAAGGTCCAGCTAAAAACAAATTCTGTTTGTCTACAAAGGTTTTCTTCCTTTGATGTGGGCGGATTATAGAACAGCCAAGTGAAACTCCGGCCTAGCTTTACCTATTAAACGATAGTAAGTGCGACATATCAAAAAGGACCCAAGTCTATTTCCCGTTTCCCGGTATCCCATCAATGGATCTTTAAACTGTATACATGCTCTAAACTATGTACTATTTAATTATTGTTTATTCTGAATTTCATTTGCTTTTATAAAGCAAATAATATACAAATGCATCGTATCCATCTCTGGTTCAAAGTCTTAGAAGCTTTTCCTTTAATAGGTAATTCGACCCTAAGAGTAGCTCTTCATAGTTTCCTTTTTGGTCAATTTTTGAGCACATTGCAATCTATCAAACTCAAATCTAAACAAGGAACAATTTCAAAGCAGAAAGTATAGTGTTTTGTGCTAGACAAGTAAAATTCAGAATATTTCACGTCTCTAGCGTCTTTGCTAGTGACCTTTAACCACCTTTCATCCTTAATCGCGTAGTGTTGATGTTTTAAAACTTTTGTTAAGCTCAGCTGGCCCTGCAACATGAAGAGCAGGGAATCTGATGGAAAACATACATCATGTTGTGCTGCCTTGCATAAGAAATAATCATGGTTTGTCCATCATTTCAGAATAGACTATTATTTGAGGTGTATGTAATAATAAACAAAGGGAGAGGTCAAACTTATATATTGAAATGGATGCCAGTCGTGAGAACCAGATTGCATTGTTTCAATAAGAAACAACAGGCACAGACACCTCAGACATCCAGATTAAACAAAAGTATACTTGTTTAAATGCTGACGCTTGCTAAATATCAATTCCTTGCAAAGACTAAATATGATAAGGATTCAGTTGCATCTTTAATATTTGATCATACATATATGAAAAGGATCTACTTTCATACCATAGAATCTAACAGACCTTGTGGGAATGGCAGCGGAGCGGCACAGCTCTACCTTCCATGTTTAAAATGCAAAACCTCCCAATAACTTTGCAATAAAAGATCTCCCCAAATTCAAATGCGTTCATCACCTATTCTATTTGCTGCTGGTCATTGCAGCACCAAAGAAGCATTTACATTTCTTATTTCTTTGTCTCACTTTCATCTACTTCCTTAAGAACAATTCCGTGACACACTTCGATGATAAATTTCATGCCTGTTGAAACTTAGAAAGGAAAACTAAATCATTGAAGAATATGGTCATAACCTTTGAACGACATTGTAAACGCACAGAATTCTATATATAAGTCACAATAGTAACAACAATTCTAATACCACTAGGTTTGTGCATTTCGTTGTGCTACTTACATCCGCTCTTTCTAACCCTTTGATCTTATTAGCGAACTCAAAGATGGAATAATCTTCTGTTTTCGAGGGTTCCTCAGCGTTTCTTTTTTCCACATTTTTGCGTGTCCATCCAGACTTCGAGGCACGTGTAAGAGCTAGTGTCCAACCTCCACCGAACCGATCCATATCGCAAAACGTTCGAACTGTCTCTCCATTCAAAGAGATACTGTATATTCCACTTGAGTAAGGAATTACTGCACCTCGAGTTAAAATTTCCTTGCAAGACTTTGGCATGACTTTGTCTCCTTCTCTTAGCCAGTACCTAGAGAAAAAACATTTAAAGTATAATTCTAACATCTATAGACGGACCTTCTTAGGGGTCACAACAATTTTCTTCTCGAATTTGAAATATGACAATTTTTAAGTTTTATATTTTCGTTGGGTTTTTTCTTTTGTTTTTTAATATCACTAGATGACATGGATATTAAATCAGATATCAGATATGTTTTCACAAATCCTAGTAAACGTCGTGGACAGAATTATTACTTTTCGTAATTTTTGGGAGAGGGAGAAGGGTGACATCCGTGCTTCCTTTGTCTTTCCTATATGCTGTTTCCCTTCTCATAAGCATATCGGTCTGTCTCCCTGTCTGCATGCCTATTTTTCTTCTTGTATGCTTCATTTTGGGTTGACTTGTCTGTTAGCCGTCAATTGTTTAGACCCCTTGTAATTATCAAGTAAAGTGTAAAACTATCAGTTCTACTTTCACATCCATCACCGATGTAATTCTCATTTGTTGTATAAGTAATTATTTCTCCCGTATTAGAACGTTGTTTTTCTGTAATATTGCCATGACTGCGTAGGTGCAAGTTAACACGAGAGAGTCTTTCTTGGGCCTTTTTGAACATTTCGTTAATGAAGCTTTGGAATGCAACTTATATATACGTATATTTACTCATTCAATAAACGTAGGCTTCTGACTTTTTATTTCTTCTTTTCATTTAAATATTGCATCTTTGTAGAGAAGCAACATGAGGTTTGAGACCAGAATGGAAACTGAACATTCATAGTGTGGCTAGCGATATCTTTTGTAAGGATTCGAGTTTTCGTTATTCATACTTTATTTGTTATCATCACTTGTAAGACTATCACTGCAAATTTTATAGATCTGGCTTGTAAAAGAGAAACAAAGGAGATTAACCCCTCACTCTCAGTACAATTGTCTAGTAACTACCGCTTCATAAAGCTAACGCGGAATTTAGAAAGTAAGTATAAAATAGAAATAAAGACTATGTAAATGATAATTTTCTTGCAAAATCTCCCTACTCACCAAATATGTTCAGGCCTGTAATCCACCATTTTACCAGAAAGCCAAAGTGCTGGACGCCCTCCTTTTCTGTTATCTAAGAAAGAAAGAACACAGGTAGAAATGAACACGTGGTTTCATATTAGTGAGCAATCAAACACTGCACACTTTACTGAAACTATCCTTTTATTCAGCTCCTTGCATTCCACTGATAAAATCACGCCTGTTGGCTATTAAAGTGGTTAACGGGAACATTAAGGGGAATAAAAGGAAGGAGTTGTTTTTAAAATTTAAGAGATTTTTGTACTGTCTTCGTCATTGTTATGGTATGATAACAAGTCTGTATTTCGTCACACTTGAATAATGATGAAATTGTGTAAATGATTTAGCTTTTACCGTAGTTTGTAGCACCAATCTGCACTTTGAAATGGTATCATTTTCTCATTTTTTTTAGCCTTATTGGCCCAGAAATCATCTTTAAAGTGTTTCAAATATCATGCTGTGACAGAAAACAGAACAGGCTCTCAATCTTTGTCTGGAAAATTATGAAATTAAACCATCGCAATGCCATTGCAAAATAACAAAGATAACATTGGGCATTTCACAAGGGTCTTTTGAGTTGATAGAATTAATCAAATGGACAAATTTAATCAAATCAGTTTTAATGATATATAACCAATCATAATTGGTAATAAAGTGCATTACTTTTACTATTTCATTGACCTTGTCTCCTAGTACTCAAGAAAATATTTCTCATCGATGGATTATTTTCCATTATTGGCAGCGTTATCCGTAAAGTACAGTTTTTTAGAATTCCAATACGCTTTCTTAATTCATCGTAGTTATTACTCTTCTTTTCAATTTCACCTACTACACGGAAGAGAAATCACATAGGTGCCCATGTGACACCTGCCAACAAACATTATTACTACCCCGAGATGCTAATGATAAACTGTTCATGTCAAAGCAAACCATCCGATATTTTACCTGTTATCGTTCCGGCAAATTGAGACTCGGGTCTGTCTGAAGTAGTCAGCATTTGGTTAAAGATGTAAGGCATTCTCTGACGCAAACTTCTCCATCCGTATTCCCATTCTCCATATTTCTCCAGAAGATTAACACGTGTATTCGATCTCGATTTTGATACAAATGAATACGTTCTAGGGCTCTTCCAAACACCTCCGTTATGACCTGTACAGAATAGAAGGATAAGCTTGCTATTACCGTCTCGTAGTTCTCGTTTAAATGGGAACCTTGCACCACCCCAGTACAATAGAAACTGGATCTAGACATTCAGATGTGCTACCATGAGGTAGTATATTTCATTCCTTTACTGTTGTATACAGATGAAGCAATAAGAATTATTTCCTTAATTCAAAAGATAAGCATCAAATATGCAGCTTACCAGAATGGAAGGCTTGTAACACAATGATTTAGATGGTAAAGTGCCAAGTGTTACGAAAATAGTTTTAAACCGTTCAGTCAATGGAAAAATCACAACTGTCTCCTAAAGAACGTCACGTACGAGAGCCTCCAAACCACTTTTCCATTGCGGTTACCTTGTTGGAATTTAGAGAAAGTGCAAATGTCTTTGGCAATTCATAATTTTGATCGAGCATGTAATTTGTGTTTCATAAGTGATCAAACCAACAAAGTCGCTGCCCTTTGGCTAATTTAGTTTTCTTTAAATGCAATGATAGAGTGTGACATGTTTCATCGGTACCTCCATCAGGCTATCGTTTACTTTAAGGATATTTACAAGGTTAAGAACACGTGAAGTCCTTAAGGAGAACCAAGAAGTCCCTATGATCCAAGTTTGTGGACCGCTATCTGTACATACTGCTTCATGGCAGAGTTGTAGTTACTTACAAGTTTGGTTATTGAAAACAAAACTGTCTTATTGCAAAATAACATTAAAGCATTATGAGGTACTTCATTTGAAGAAGGTGCATGAAGAACTGTGATGAAAAATGTCAAAGGCATGACATCTTTTCAATATGTAAGTTAGGTTTTCTTAATGTCACAAAGTAGGCATGGAGTAACGTCAATAACATCAATCTAATTTCTTTGAAATCTTACCTTCAATGAGAAGGTATGCCAGAGCAAATTCAAGTTTACATGGCTAATTTGTAGATATACCCGGTCGGCAGGTACAGGATCGCAGAGATTAGCGCTGGAACTCGCACCACATTGTACTAAAGTTTAGATGAAATTCACTTCTGTGTTAATGTTTGCATGTACATGATCAAATCACTATTCTAATCTCTCTGTTTCTGAATGAATGTTTATCATGACATCTTTCTGCAATATATTTTTTACTGAGTAAGATGTATGATTTGAGATAAACAGATCTCACATATTTATTAATCAGGGAAACTATCACACGTAGAGTAAGCAATACGCCTACTTACCAAATTTCTGTGCATCTAATCTGTATTCAAACGTTTCCCCTACAATTGTATAATCATCCTTGATAGAATCAGCATATTGTAGAATTGAAAAATCCTTTACTATACTAGGTGTATCTGCATTTCGAAGTAAAACATTTTCTGGAGTCCATGTGTTGGTCTTACTTGAAACAATCAAAGTCCATCCTCCACCTGACGTATCCATGTCACAAAATGTTTGAATCACTTTGCCTCCTACTTTTATTGAGTAAATCCCACTTGGATACTTTTCTCCGTCTTCTCCTCTTAATTTCATCAACTGTTTGCAAGAACCAGTAACTGGCATGAATAAGAAAAGAAAGTCATAAATATTGTCTCCCAATAATTCGCTAAAAAGATGTCAGATTATTAAAGCGAGAACTGTTTCCCAATGGACCAACGTAAAGAGACATTTAATACCAGTAATCTGCAGCCTCAGACGACAATTTTTAGTAATTTACCGACAATTATCTTTTGCTTTCTTTTAAGAAGCCAACAGAGAACGACACCGAGATTGACGTAAAGCACACTTACAAAAGTATTTATCAGCGTATAAATTTGAAAACGTACAAGAAGACAAATATGGCACGACCTGATCTGTGCATCAAAGGCCAGCAATATCTGTCAGCGATACGGCCTACGAGCAAGAATAGCTCATAACTACGTGCAATACAATACAAGATATCTTCATTTGAATGTTTTGCCTCAGCTCTTGGCTTTCGAAAGCTATTAGAAGCTCTTTTAATTGATAGAATGTGTGATCAAAGTCAGTAACGAATTTATACAGGAGACTTTTCAAAGCACTAATTCATTTCCCTCTTCCAATCCCTCTCTATTAGTATTGATGATCAATGTTTTATATCAATTTACGTTGAGATCAACGCCTGTCACTAACTAATTGCAGATGGATTCTTGCTAAAGGGTTTGTATCTCCCTCTACGAATTTAGCTGGATAAGTCTTTTACTTGAAAAGAGACGATACCTCTTTCTTTTGTAGATGTAAATGAGTTATACTGAGCAGAGGGAGGGTGGCTATTTGATATTAGCCTTTCCATAAGACTCTCATTAGACAGAGATGGATTTATCTGCTAAAGAGAGCTTCTGTGATCCATTACAGTGTTCGACGTTTCTTTCCATGATTATGATATTTCTATATATTTATCTACTTATCTATTTATTTATTTAGCTATTTATCCATTTATCTATTTATTTACTTATTTATTTTATAAAGTGACATTTTGTCTAACTTTTCAAGGATTAATCCTCGCTTCACATGAGCACGTTACTGCAGTTTCACAGTAAATCATTAAAAAGTCCACAATTAAGAGAGTCAATATGATAAGTTTCTAGGATGTCAGTAGATACTTTTCATGTTATTTACGTTGGTTCTCAGCCATTCTAAGAGAAAAAAAAGGTTACTAACCACTAACTTATAATGATAGTGCATACTTAGGAGCCATCTTCTTTAGTTGAATATTTTGTTGAATGATGGTCGATTTTTGACCACTCTACAACTTTTCAAAGGAACATTTGTGAGCAGATTTGTCAAAATTTTTAACACAAAAATATCACTGCTGGATGACATATAGAATACAAGTTAAGGTCAGAAAGTGTCAACTCTAAAATACCTACTAGACTGGAAATGACAAGAGCTGAGGGAGCTCCAGAAGCATCTTTGCCAAACAGAATAGTAATCATAATATTTATTCCTCGTAAGGTTTATTTCAATTACTGTTTTCAGCGTTACCTGGGCACGTCCTTTTGTTGCATGCCTGTTCCTCCACTGTTTTCCCCCCGCATGCTTTCCCCCCGTGTGCAGGGTAAGGAGTATCACAAAAGCGAACTCGTCTCTGCATTCCTCCGTTACATGGCCTACTACATTTGCTCCACTTTGTCCAAATTCCTAAGGATCCATCTCTAGGCTGAAATACTGGAAGAGAAATGTAAGAATAAGATAAGAAACAGAAAAACACACTGATATATCAATCGAATAGTAATCAGTGGAAAAAATGTTACAACTCCGTCAAAAATTCTGAAAGTCATTTTCTCCGTAACGTATAGATGCGACTGAAAATACGTGACCAACTGTAAAAGTGTCGTCAAGCTCATTTGATAATCACTTGGTGAGTAGATGTGAATGAAGCAATGGATTCCATGTATTTGTACTAAAAATCAATGATATCTTGCATCTCTAATTGCATGGCCAAACTTATAAGACTAATGGGAGCTACCCTTATCTGAAACTTATTACCGCACGGCCATGGAAAATCACAAAAGAACAAGTGTGCAAATTTAGCTGCATCAAGTAAGTTGTTACAAAGCTTAATTGTTTTTCTTCCAACTTCCTATCGATAGCTGAAATAAATCTGTCCACTGACCACTTTCTAGCTGATATGGCGGTTCAAGTAATGATGTACCAACATGAATGTTAACAAATATATTGTTAATCTATTAGCTATAGAAAAATAAATTTAGTTTTCAGATTGAAGGTAATGATGACATTATACTGAAGGCAAAAATTGACAAGTAAACACCGTTCCAAACCCCATTGCTGAAATCAGGCTGACCATCGAAACGGAGAATAAGTTAAAAAAAGACACATAAAATTAAGTGCAAAAAGCAGTAAAAAGTAGTTTCTTTTAAGTGTTTTTGTCAATTATCGATTCACATTGTCCTGTAGTATCTCTCTGTAGGCCGGTTTTTATGTCTTTATCAATAGCAGATTATTTAAATAATAGTTTGTTTTTAATTTCTCTCGATAATTTTAAAAAAAGTCACATACATACAATCAGATTGGCAGGTCACTTTGGAAACGGTAGTCTGTGTTGGTTTAATAGATTGTAAAAATTAAAGACATTCTGTAACTAGTAAAGCAATTCTTTTCAGCCTTTGGATTTACATAATCAATTTACACCAAATGCCTGTACGAATAATTAAACAACCTGTTCGAGAAATGCTTGTAGTGACATATTTCCTTGACCTGAGAGCTTTCCAGGTTAAATTGAAGGCAATTTTTATATTATAACCATATTACTTTTACGACATGCTATGCTCATTGATGGTCTCAAAGTTGGTAGACATTTCTACGAACAAAATCGAAGTACATATCACCCGATATAGATCCCTCTATATGTCATAAGGCATTACATAAACTAAACCAAGCATTCAAAAGGAATGAAAAGTGTGTCACCGTAAATTATGAGGCATTAGGCGTAGGTATTTGTCTCTCTTGAAACACATTTTTAAGCTATTATTAGGTAGCTTAATCACGAAGATTTAAGAAGATACTAATGCAAAGATTAAAAGGAAGATGCAGTATATTATGTTGGGCATTACACTCCCTGATAGACAGATATGACAACTGGATATGCCTACAAACAAGAGTGATAGATTTAAAATGTTGGAATCAAAATCTCAAAAGACAAATGTACAGAACATCTTGCAAGCTTTGGCAATACCATGTGGTCCACCTGGTTAACAGAAGAAACACCTCATCAATACAGAAGAGAAAGAGTGAAAGTAAGAACCTGATGGAAGCATAACTTCAGATGCCATGTAGGTCACATCTGGGAAAGGGATAGCCCAAGATAGAAAAAACATGGTCAATGTCCAGGAAGACTTTCATCAAGCAAG
>JAAAKL020001430.1:0-31021 GCA_010016065.2 Carybdea cf. marsupialis auct. non (Linnaeus, 1758) | reverse complement strand
GTACGAGCTGGCCGTGAAAGACGGTACACTTCACAGTCGAATATACTTAAAAGCCTCTCCTCTAGACTAATGCTTTGAACTGAAACGACAATTCTGATGGTTAGTTAGACGCTTTTAAGTGACTAAAAACTATCAGATTTGAACAGCTGGCCACACGTACAGGAAAATACTGAGTATAAGTCAAACATGACAAACAAGTGCAAGAGAATAGCGTACATATAACAGACAACATGACAGCTGTTTTACTGAACATGGTCTCTCTTCGACAAACAGAGCTCACACCTCTTCAACAAGTAAGCAAGGTTTCTCTTTGCATTATATAAGGCATTGGCAACTAAAATTCAAACTGAGAAATGTTAAAAAAGTGGATAGTTTATTAGTCAAGTATTCTGAAGGCTGTTGATTATCTTCCATACGGTTTACTCTTAAGAAGAAAGGGTTTGAAATGTTACTTTTGACTGGCTGCTGGGGGGGGGGGGGGGGTGTAAAAAATGTCACCATCGGGATTTCAATCCCCATCTGCGCTTTCGGGGCATGTTGTTGTACGAAAAGTAAGTTGAACCCGATGATACTAACTTTTTTTCTCTAGTCACGACACATCAATGGACCAGTTGACATGACATGACGGAGTGAGACTGATCTGCAAAGTTGCCTAGAGCTGGATGTCGATGTCCACATGTCGTAACGGGTTGGGATTTATTGTGACAATTTGAGAAGTAGAGTTATCAATGGCGTAACTATAAATCAGATGGTGGAGCACGTTTGGTACTGAAAAAAAAACAGGGACGAAAGATTGATTGCTGAGCGCACATGATAAAACTCTCTCGCAATAGGGGTAAGAGATTTCATTGAGAGGAGACTAGCAAATCAGATTAAGGGTTCGTTTCCTTTCTTGAGTTAAGAATGGAGGATATCTCTAAGTGGCCTCGGGGGACAGTGGAAAAGGTGAGCTTCCATGCGTGGATGACACGTGAAGATCTAAGATAGCTCCAAAGCAAAGAATGAAGAACATCTCCCATAAGGGAGAGGGAGGGGGGCATCAATATCGTTGTAATAGAAGGAGCATCGGATCCAAAAACGGATCCCTTGGTTAGAGGGTCGCAAATCGAACGAGGTTATAAATTTTTCATGACGCGAAAGTTTAGTTTCCGCGGCTTAAATCCAGGCGATCAAATTTTCAAAGAACTTCCAAAACGTATCATACGGTTATGTAAAAGTTGAAATATTTCGGGACCCGGGTAACGCACATATAGTAGACATCTAGGTGAGTAAATATGTAGCTTTTCGCTAATAAAAAACCATTAAAATACAACTAAAAAATAAGTTTGGTAGTAATGTATTCTCACATGCAATTCTCCTCTTCCTCTGGCATACTCGGCCATTTGAAACATTTGGTCTGCCATCTCCTTTACAACTTCAACAACGGATTCACTAAGGCCAGAATGCTCCTCGACTTCTTTGCGGAGAACAAATGCTGCTCCCTAGCAGACGAAACACAATAGGTGGCATAGTTACTGTAAAAATTTTCCCAAAAGAGTCAGTAGGGTCCATAACATCTGAAGGAAGGAGACCAAAACTTCACAGCAACACCACCATCGACAAATCGGTACAAATAAGATCAAATAACAAGGGCAAATATGCGATAATAAATAACAGCTATGAGATCCAAATGTGTAATTACAGACAGTAAAAAGCAGAAACAGCTCATAAACCTTCGGACAGTATGGCAAAGACCTAGAAAACCTTAAAAAAGGTCAGTGTTTAAGAAACCCACGTGGGAGGGGGAAGTATTGTTCCCAATATGCATCCTCTTTTTTATACGTGCAACAATCCTTTTATCCAAACGGGCGAAAAATAAATACAAAAATAACCTACAGGAAGGCGCTAGCAAGGCTGAGTGCTCCAATATCAGAAACTATTGCAACCTATTAATGGCTTAAGCCCAGTGTACACCGTGCAACATATTGATACAACATTAATATATACTTTTTGTCGTTTTTCCAAATGAAAACGCAGATGTTAAACCAAGTTATACAGCAAGACAGGGTCCTCAGAACGAGTTGTGTTCAACATGTTGATAAATGTTGCACCATGTATATGGGGCTTTAGGGAACGTCCCATTGTGAACCGCGAGCAATTATCAAAACTATAAGTCATACTTGAAACACTCTTGACAGCAGATCGTGCCCTTTACTCCTTGGCTTTGGTAACGGCGGACTCGGTGAAGGAATTCGAGGTCTCTCTTCTTCATAATCCTGATATTGATCAGTCAGGAAAATCTGAGAACTGTCAATCTGTTCCGGTTTATGTATGATAGTGCCAGTCTCACTATCGTCAAGAGTGAAGCAAGATTCCCTCTCCCTGTCTTCCGAAAAGATTCCGTCATCCACAGTTAGATTATCCCCAGTTTTCATAAAGGGGTTGTGTGGCAATCGCAGAATGGATGTCTAAACAAGAAAAAGCAATAATCTCACATTATGTCTCCTTTTACAACTTAAAAAAACAGAAGAGGACTGGAAATAAAGCATCGCATCATACCTCTTTAATCCACCATTCCAAGCTATTATAGGTGTCTTAACAAGACACGGCGATTATTTCAGTTTAAGCCTGTCTTTGCAATATACAAAACAGAAGAGGACTAAAAATGAAGCATAGCAGCACCACTTATTAATAAACGATTACAGCAGACTATCATCCACCGCCAAACTATCCTCTGTTTTCATTTGGGACCATTGACTAATAGCACAATACGTGTCTATATAAGCCACAGCAATGATTTAAGACAAAATCTGCTACTACATGATAAAACAAATATTCCTTGTATCTTCAATAGGTACAGTACTTTTACGTTTTTTGGCACTTAAGTCAGTCACAACTTTTCCACCGTAACTGCTAATTGCTAAAACATAACAGCACACTAAGACACTGTAAATATATCTTAACACTACTAGAAAATTCTAGAAGTAACGTCAAGTGTTCCATCGTACAAGCAGCAGCCAAAATAGTAGAAGACACTACAAGGAAAAGCACACCGATAGTACGGTAAAAGACGTAGCGCGATAAAATCTGTATCACGTCATCTACTGGGAAACTGCGATAACAGCAACAAATATTTTATAGTAAACGAGGGAAATTTATAGTAAATAATGAGATTCGACACTTTCCGAATTTTCCATTGACCGGTATGTCTGTATTTTTGATGGCTACATACAGAGGAAAGGCTATGAACATGGCGTACTATAGTACGCCATGGCTATGAAGCAAACATGAGATGGAAATCTCGAAAAAGTGCTTGCACCATCAACAAAGCCGCACTATTCTGACTATGGTATCCCAACTAATCAATTTAGACAACTTTGCAATCTCACGTCAACATTTATGTTTTTCAAACATGTCGCATACATACTAGGCCTTCAAAACTCAGTTACAAATCAGTTGCAGATTGGTAGATAATATACTTACACTTCCATCAAAAAATCCAGATGATTCCATATCAGATAGCTTTCCGTCCCCGTGGCTTGAACTGAGGCTGGAAAGAACTCCATCGAACTCATTAACCGATGAAATATCTCCTCCAGCGTACAGATGCCTCATCACAGCTACAACATAGCAAAGTATGACATTTAAAATAGTTTTAACCAAATGTTTAACAGACACCTTTCTTCGCTTACTGGACTGCGTGAAAGGATCACAAACTGGGCACATGGAGGTCACAAAGATACCCATACAATCTAACTACGCAATAGGCTCAACTACATAAACGATTTTGCTGCGTAACACAGTTAACTACGTAATTAACTCTTCTACGGAACACAGTTAACTACGTCTTATACTGAACTACGTCATATACTGAACTACGTCATATACTGAACTACGTCATATACTGAACTACGTCATATACTGAACTACGTCACATACTGAACTACGTCATATACTGAACTACGCCATACGCTTCACGACGTAATGAATCCACTGTTCTCTAAAATACACTGGATAGAGCATCTTCCGTCCCACAGCGAGGTCAGTCGCGCCGGACGCCATTTTAGTCTCCATCACACAAAGCTTAGAAACAATGTTACGTAACATGGTGGACCTTACTGCGCTATTTTAACTAATAGGGGCCAGAACTCGTGACTACACTTTTTCGCAGTTGAAAACAATAGGAAGCTCGATCCAGTCATTTTTAGAGATCAGTGAATGAATCTAACTGTGTAATTTAATTAACTACGTA
The DNA here is from genome assembly GCA_010016065.2 of Carybdea cf. marsupialis auct. non (Linnaeus, 1758). Lineage (NCBI taxonomy): Eukaryota > Metazoa > Cnidaria > Cubozoa > Carybdeida > Carybdeidae > Carybdea > Carybdea cf. marsupialis auct. non (Linnaeus, 1758). The sequence goes on along the minus strand of JAAAKL020001430.1, from coordinate 26,790 downwards.
AAAATATTAATTACGTCAAAAAGTTAACTATGCCATTAACGTAATTAATAAACTTGGTACTTTATAAACTAATTTACTACGAAATCCAAAATAACAGCACAATATCACTCAAACATGTATGAAAACAACCACTCAAAACCACTCTCGTCAGCTGAAATGTAGAATGTCATAAATCTTAATAAGGTTTAAAGGTACTACGGAACGAGACACTCCTAGTTACTTGTCTGCAATATTTTTTTTATTTTTCTGCCAATCATTTTAATTGTACTGATTTTCTCAGTTCAGAAAGTAGGAAGGGGTACGGGCAGACACTTTGAATTGAAACGAGGTTCTGTCTCTGTACCGGTGACGATGTTACTTCAAACATACGAATTATGCACTTGATGATGACGTTGCTTTACGACCACACTTTGAATTTATAAAATAAAGTTTAGAACGTGTTCATGACATTTCTGTCATTGAACTAACAGCTGCAGTTACAATATACCATTGAAACCGGCATTTGATCATATACATGTAATTTGCACAATTTGATATGTAATTTGCACAATTTGATATGTAATTTGCACAATTTGATATAAAATTTGCAAAATATAATATGTAACCTGCACAATATAACTATTAAAAGAATATATGCTTGTTATGTGACTTATCGGTTTTAGTATGGGCAATAGAAGGACACCTAACAAACCAAGAAATAGAACAAAAAACGCAGTCTCGTAATTACCAGCAACAGCATCCATATTCACGTCTGCTAACTTGCGAAGAAGATGAATTAATATATATGATTTCGTTTGCCATTTCCTACAAAGCCATTTTATGTCTCCGAATTTCATTTCTGTAAATGGAAACGAGATGAAAGATAATAGAACATTTAGTTTTACAAGATAAGCAAATATCATCATCACCATTATTTTCTTTATAGTCATTTTTTCCTTGGCTAGGGGTTAGACTGCTTCGTGAGATGGCTCGATTTATCTCTGTCCAGGGCGTCGTCGCTCGTAACACCAAACTTCACCATTATCCTCCTCTATGGTCTTCTTCAAGGTCTTCTTTGGTCGTCCAGGAGGTCGCCAACCAGTCACTTCCAAGTTCAGGATCCTTCCCAGCATCTTCTCTTCGTCTCTTCTCCTCACATGAACAAACCAGCCTAATTTATTCCTTCTCGTGATGATACTCGGCTGCTCAACCCCACACCTCTCTAATACTTCGTCACTGCTCACACCATCCTGCCAAGTGACCCCTGCTATAGAGCATAACATCCTATTATCGACACCACAACGTACAGAAGAGAAACATAGTCAACTTGGTCACTTGGGAATTTTATGGAGTAAATTTGGCAGATTGAAAACTGCAAGTTTCGACAGCGTTTCTCAAAACACCGTTATTTATATACGAAAACCACTAAACTTGCTAACCAAGTTAACTAAGAAAAAACTACAATTGTAAGATTTTGCGTGCCCAGGCATATTTAGAAGTACAAATTTCCAATTAATTTCCATGCAAAACCTCCCTTGCCCCTTTCTATTTAAAAAATATTTCCATGAAATGTTTCGTTTCTTCGTCTGTTTAAAAATATCTAGGATTCTAGGGGACCCCATACTTACATTAATATCGCCATGCACACACTGTACATAAAGGTGCACGGTTGAAAATTTCCTATTACAGTCAGGGATTCATATTCCTGCTATTTTCAGTTATCAGAATATACTACAGCAACAGCGAAAAAAGTAGAGTTTTGAAGACAAAAATTATTTGTCCTTTAGTAGGCACTTTTGATCAGTTTATAGACTTCCATCAGATAGTGCCTGGTTCAAAATACAAGTTTAATCGCTCATCATAGAATTTGATTGAGTTCTTTCAAAACACAACTTGAATGAACTTCTGTCTCGGGGCATTTACGAAACTCGGACGACAGAGTCTTCGGATTATGAACATTTCTAGGTATTTTAAGTAGTTTTGGCTGATAAATAGGGAAGACAAGTTCAGATTAGAAGTTAAGCAGAACCAGCTTCTTTTAAATTCTTATCAGAACGACAGAATACGCTTTGCTTGTCAGCACTGCCCCACGCTAATTGTTCAATTATCCAACATCGAATGTCCATTCTTCTCTATCGTATGCCGAAGAGAATACAAAAAACATTTAGGTGTACTCCCATCGGCATATACTTGAATATATAAAATAAACCAATCAGATCAAAGGATCCAGGACAATTTTGGCGCCAATGTAATGATTGGTAGACTGCAAATTAACGCTCGTTCGATTCCAAAGAACACTAAAGAATCTTGGCGAATAATGACTATATCTGTACAGCGATCGCGAACCCGTCCATTGACATTTAGCCTTAGCAGTTAATCCTACCGATCAATATTAGAGCATTAAGACAGAATCTGTGTGAATTCTTTAGGCGCAAAACATGAATGAAAAAAACACTCTTACAAGCTACCGGAGGGGTCACATATTCAACAAACGAGATCAATCTTGACACATTATAGGTACCCTTGAGAAACAAGCGTAACGAAGACAAGCCCAGTAGAGATTTTCCGTACCTTATCTCCAAGATCGAAAGGTTTATACATGTATTCCCTTGAAAAGGCCACGTTAAACTATGATTACCTGGAAAGTCCTCCATTGCCTTAATTAGTGATGACGAAAGGTGTTTAATATCATCAAGGGTTGTAAAAATCCGATGAATACTTTGTCTCTCGTAAGCCTTCTCCACAGCAAGTGATGCATGAATTTCCACACACTCCACTTTCTTCGTAAATATCACAACTGCCTGGCGAAATCTATCATCTGCCTGCTGCAAGCCAATTGGCGTCGCGTTCTGAAAAGCTTCCATCAAGAACTGTACTGGCCTTGCTGCTTCCTGCGTTACTCTGTCTAACAGTACGTTGCAATCAATTTTCTGCACAAGAAGAGAGGGAGTATTAAAAGATGATACAAACTAGAGAAAATTTTCCAAACTGCAACTTTACAGATCCGCCTACCATATAACAATCATGTATCACTTAAAAGGGGGAGAAGTAGTCAGGCTTAAGATAAAAGAAGGCGAAGTCTTGGATAAGAAACGAAGACCTATTACTGACTGTCATGCTGTTAAGTGGGAACGTCATCGTGGGAAGAAGAGAAAGAAGAAGAGAAAGAAGGAGGAGGATAAGAATAAGAACCAAAAAGAACTAAAGGGAAGAGGAAGGAGAAGATGAAGACAAATAAGATGAAGAACAATACGAACTGGAGCAAGAAATTGGAGGAAAAGAAGTAGAAGGATAGAAGGAAAAAGAAAGAGAGAGGGAGGGAGATAGAGAAAGAAGAAGAAAGGAATTACTTTACTGACGTTGGTATTAAACAGTTCGGGTTAGGGTTAGGGTTAGGGTTAGGTCTTTTGCATCTACTAATAGAAGCACGTACGACAGTGAACTTTCTGCAAGGCGATAATATCATTCTGCCTGAAGTTTAATCACAAAATGTAGCAAATACAGCTTCTATCTGTATCTCTATTTTGACACGTTTAGCGATTCATAATTGCATATAAATAGGAACCTCGTACATTTAAATTTTAGTCATGTAAAGGTATAAATATTGCAAAGAAATGTAATAGAGGATGGATATACAATTGCCTTAACAGCACAAAATAAATATCTTGAAATTGCTGTATAGAGTAGTATAGTATAGTATAGTATAATAAACATACGATTCGAAAGTAAATATAGTGTTCTATCGTAGAATATGAAAGATGTATGCATTTATACGAAGCGTGTTTGAGGTGCGAATTAGTGGGTGACATTTGCTAAGGCTACTACAGAAATACATCTTCCATGTTTGACTCTACGATTGCCACGGAAATAAGAAGTACGGCACTACCACACAAAATCATGAATCGACCTTAACGGTGCATACTGTCAAAGAAACATCGTGAGAAGCCGGGGATTTAATTTTTCTTAAGAACCTTTCGATCAAATGAAATATTCATATGGGAGGATAACATACGAAGTTATTGCTAAATATTAACGTCGTCGTTATTAGGGGATTTTGGTGCTTGGAGAGTGTTTTAGTGCCCTTTGGCCACCTCACACGAACGGGGACTTTCCGTAATGATAATATAGAGAAAAGGGGAAGGCACGTGAGGCAGAGGCCGATGCTGAAGGAGATGCTCTAATGATACTAGATAATGGACCTGTATAACCATTTCCCAATGCTTCAGACAAACTCACGAAAGATAAATATGGTGGGGCATTGCTGTGAGCCCTTACCGTGAAACCTGGGGAAGAGTGAAAGTAAGGTATCAATATCGTACCCTGCTAATTACAAACAGCAAGTTGATGAAGTAGTGGTCAGAATTCGCTAATGTGAGGTAATCCTTACCAAATAACAAAACACTATACTGAACTATCAATTCATTTGTAATGGAAAGACCTGTTCTAAGCTTACTTTGGCCACTGCTTCAAGCGGAAGAAGGAGATCATCCAAGTGCCGTTCTATGGCTGGCTTTCTATCCAAACTAAGTCTTTGCTGCATTACTTTTAGGTCTTTAATAAGCTCAGAAAAGTCTTCTTTGTCCACACCTGATGGTACACTAACACAAAAGAAAGAGGATCACTCGTCTGTACTATCAAAATAGTTTTAACAAAAATACTATGGTCCATGCAGCCGGGTGGCTTTACTCTTTTCTTAGAATATATAAAAAAGCACCACATAAAAACCAAAGTAGACTCAAAATGGGGAAAAAAGTCGTAGTGCTCATAAAAATGCGTGCATTTCTTTATTAGCAATAGGTCTTCCTTTCTAAATAGTCCTAAATGGAAAGCTTTGTTCCTGGAATTTACCAGAAAAATGTTCTTGGTGAGACCCGACCCTAGTATCTGCATCCCTTTTCAACGGTACAGACAACAAGTAACCTCCAATAGTTTGTGGGCAAAATGACGTAACAACACGAACAAGTTAGTGGCTTTTGTTTTGCTCAATCCAAGCAACTTATCCGCTTGTGCTAAACAGATCACAGTAGAGAAATTCTTAAGTGCTATCTGTGAGGGTATTATAGTTTCTTGCATCGGGGCCAAACAAAGAGGAAAGCTTTTGATGTTTCAAGGCAGACCGTTAAAGAAACAAAAGTGAAATGACTGAGCAGTAGAACCATATCTAGTGTGTACCCGGACCGACAGACCCTTCGACTAACCCGATGATTACAGGCTTGATGTATAAAACACGGTTTGGTTTGAGAATATTCAACACTTGGCTATAAAAAGGAAAGAAGGCAATCCGATCAATCGGTCAAACCACAAAAAGCATTATAAATTGGGAGTGACAAGCAATATCCAGGTCGCAGGCAGTGTACTCCCAGGTCCAATCGTACTCCATCAAAGTATACATAATTGATACTAAAAGAAAGATAAAAACGAATAAGATAGTTACGTGTAAAATGCACGCTACCATAACAAGAAATCCCTTACACTTCATGTATTTCAGTGCAAATTTCCAGAAGTTCTTTGACGTAATTTGCTATGTCTCTTAAGCGCCAATCTCCAACGTCACGCCCGTGTAACGATTCACAACAAATCTCGTAGATGTCTTGCGCTGACGATGACCACTTTAACGAATGTAGCTCTGGGTCACTGTGTATTGAGGCCTGAAGATCTCTCTGTTGAGGAAAATAGTTATACAAGTAAATATATTTTATGAGATAATTTTACAATAACGTTTTGCTAGAATGTCACTCCATAAACCTGACGATATGATTGTTTAGCGTTCACTCCCTTCAAACAACAGCCTCAAGAAACCCAACATAACACCACGCACACGCGGAAGAATCTATCCTTAAAAGGGGGGAGGGGGGTTAAGGGCAGATCCAACTCAGTTTCAGATTTTAAATACATCACTCTTTTGACGCCATGGAATTTTAAGGTGTTGAGTCCATTCCTCTGATTGAATGTACACAGATTTGACCGTAAGATTAATCCGTAAGTCGATTTCAACTCTCAAGTTCCTGCACTGCCATCCATATTCAGACCAATGAGGCCATCATTGTAAGGGAGAAGCCCATGCATGCTGCAACGGCACACCTTAACTGCCCGATCACTAGTTGTGGAATTAGCTTCGTTGGATTAGTAAAACCTACAATAACACTGCTGACAGTTAACCTATTGTAAATATAAACGCTCAAAATCCATTTTTGGTAAGGCCGGCAAGCTATCAATTAGTAGCCTACATAGCTTCTCTGTGTCATATAACTGGACAACGGTAGGACTTCAGGTTTAAAAACAATACTCTTAGATGAAATTGATTAGTTATGATTTGAAACCTAAGTTCCACAGTACCTTCTTCTATTACTTCATTAAGGTACCGTTAACTTGCTATTGTCCTCGGTTAGTATTCACGTTATCTGCACGTTATCCACTATTTGCTTGACATAACTGATAACACACTCACATATGTTATCTTGCTGATTTTCTTTTTAAGGTCACTGGCTCTCCAACTACGCGTAGGAATAGTTGACACAGACCCCGCGGCTGCCGTTATCTGCTACTTTACGCGGTCCTATTAGAAAGGACTTAGCTTGACTTTACCCATCTGGTCAGTGACAGCACAGGCGAAAGTTCATGATCAGCCAGGTCAAAGTCTTGGCCCAAGAGTCTTGCGCAGCAAATGGCTCCTCTAGATATGGTTTTAGCCGAAAGATGGGCCTTGTTTAAAGGAGGGCGCTTGTTTGAATACGTAAACTGCTCTTCTTGACTGCAAATCTTACACTACGATTCCTTCGCAATAGCAAAATATCAAGTTAGATACGAATATTATCTTCTTTTCCCTCGCTGATATCGTCCAAATACCCTTATTGAATTACACATCAGTTCACATCACACAGAGAATCATGGAGGATGACAGTACCTTATCTGACATCGTTACAATTAATGCAAGACCATGGGAAAAGATTCACATGTAATAACCACATACCGTAGATATCCAGTTCGCCTCCGCACTTCCTAGTACAACAAGATCATCTGTTAACCTCTTCTGCCGGGATTCCGTACTCTCCCATGAATATTTCCCGAGATTAAGGTCACTCTGCTTTCCTAACGAATTCGCTAGATACGTAAGTCTTCGCACGCATTTGAGGTAAATGGGAACCTTCAGAGAAAAAGAAATACGCAGTAAATCAGATGCAATTTAGTTTGTCACCCTGTTTCATCACATCCTAAAAGGATCATCAAAATAAATTTAGTCCATCAAAGCACGACTCTCTGTTGTTATCATTACGATTCGATAGCAAGACTGCATAACACCCGAAGGCGTAAACCATCGGCGAGCGCGCCCCTCCAATAATTTGAAGCATCCTTGTTTTCTTAGATTTTGCTATTCCTTTTTTCATTGAAAGAATTTTTACTTAACCATTTTGGTGTCTGTCTTTAAAGTTGACTACTTGTCAGGACTGTCTACGAATAGAGTATGTTGGTTGACCGCTGGCCTTGCAGTGACGGACTTTGCTTGACGATTTAACCAAATTGGCATAAAAACACTATGTTAGTATAATTGTTAAACACTTGGTATCAAACCTGAACTAGTCACACTAATCAAAATATTTTACAGATATACAGACTATGAGGTAATGCAATTACACTGTTTGGTCTAATTTCATGTTACATGTTACAAACCTTATCTGCAGATGCTTCGTTCTTGGAATGCCTAACGTGCTTCCGATTGTATCCATCGGCAATCAAAACCCATGGAGTCAACTCCCGACGGAGTAATTCCAGCAGAGTTTGAAGACTTGAGCACCAAGTAATAGTTAACTTTGTCAGTTGATTCTCACTTTCATGAGTCTTATTGCTGTGCTTCCTCAGAAACAAAAACAGCTGGGATGTAGCCTCTTGTAGTTGCAGGAATCTATTTTGAATATCACTAAAATTGCGATAAAAGAAGCGAGGATAAACATGTACCGTACCGCTAAGTTGATCACGGGCAAAAGGGAAGAATCAGAGCAAGTGCAACGAACGCATCTATTATTTTAAAAAGGGTCTTCTTATATTACTTCTCCTGCTCCTGCTATTACTGCATCGTCATCAAACCAAGAGGCTTAGGCTGATTCACTTTTTATATTGCAAACGAAGGTCGATCATAATTACGAATGTTGTCATGAAAACGTCAAGCTGGAAACCTTTCAATTGCGGGTCACTGTATATTGCAAGAGCATCGCTACACAATATATGCAATCCCACTAAAACAAGAATTTAAACATGAACACTGTACAGACCCTCAACACCTTCAATATTTCTATACTCGAAGCATATCCAGTTCCATGACGAGTTTCTCAATCGCATAAATGTTAGGCCCGTATGGGTGTGACATAAAACTATTCTAGTTTAACCCTTATGGTGGCATCTTAACACTCTGAAAAGGCCCTACAGTGGAGAGACCTTAGTAAGAATCACACCATGGGCACCATGGAGTGATCTTCTGCGGTTGATATATACTTGGGCAATGTGGGGTAGCGCGAAGGAAGTACAAAAAAGGAAGTAGATAAAAGGAGGTAGATAAAAAGGAAGTAGAAAAAAGGAGGTAGAAAAAAGGAAGTAGAAAAAAGGAAGTAGATAAAAGGAAGTAGATAAAAAGGAAGTAGAAAAAAGGAGGTAGAAAAAAAGGAAGTAGATAAAAGGAGGTAGATAAAATGGAAGTACATAAAAAAGAGGTAGATAAAATGGAAGTAGATAAAACGAGGTAGATAAAAAGGAAGTAGATAAAAGGAGGTAGAAAAAAAAGGAAGTAGAAAAAAGGAAGTAGATAAAGGAGGTAGATAAAAAGGAAGTAGATAAAAGGAGGTAGTAAAAAAGGAAGTAGAAAAAAGGAAGTAGATAAAAGGAGGTAGATAAAAAGGAAGTAGATAAAGGGAGGTGGAAAAAAGGAAGTAGAAAAAAGGAAGTAGATAAAAGGAGGTAGATAAAACGAGGTAGATAAAAAGGAAGTAGATAAAAGGAGGTAGATAAAAAGGAAGTGGGAGGATGGTGTAGCCAATGCAGGGGGCTTCAAATCCTCCTTTGAGTGCTAAGGCGGCCGCTGTTGGAAACACGAACACGATGCATGCAAATCATCGACAGAATTTTTGATAGACATGGATAACCATTACATAAATTCAAATCATTGTTTTATAGCTTTTTCTGTTCAATTCTTGATTGAAATACGTGTACTGAACCTTGCTGTTGTCCCTAACCCCAAATATTCATTGGTAGTTACGTCACTGTAAATGCACGGATAAGACATTAAATGAACAAAGAGTCATCCATACCCACTGCCACCTTTTCGGCATGACGATGAGCCTTTTGGCATGTTGCTTACGATGTCTCGTAAACTGCTAACGTACTCACTCACGTCATTCAAACGCAATTCCAGTTGACTGTAGTCTTCGTTAGAGTATGCGGTTAGGATCGCCGATAGGAAGTGCTTCCTCTTGTCATCTAAACGGAAAATCGAATTTGTTTGTACTAAAAGTAACAACGCCCTAACATTATACTCATAAACAGGCTTGGAATATTTAAAGGGTTCGAAATGTCATGTCTAACATGTCGTAAACCTCAAGAGAACTGCTAACGAACAAAGCTCAATAAAGAATGAATTTATGTTTATATGCAGACATTCATATACTGTAGCATATACTATGACCCTTTTTACAGCACCACTTTAGAAAAGTGCCAGGAACCGTGGAAGGCCCAAGCTCGGTTTGAGTCGCCTGTTTACATTACAAAAAAGGCCATAAGTGGAAGCACTCCGACAGATCTGAGGCATGAGCTGAAGCAATAGAAATGCACATGTTCTCCCAAAGATGAACGGTTGCTTCGTTCCAGCCATGCAAATTATTTATACTAGTGATTTGAACCTTGCCTATGTCTGATATAAACAAGAATGACTGTGTAAGCAGGGTAAGATACTCTGCACTGCCACAATTCTGTATTTTGAAATTTACCTTAACCAATCAATGGAAGGGTTTTCCACCCTGTGCCGAAAGGTTTCAATCCTCAAGCTAGATTCTTATGTTCCTTTGCTCCTATGAGGGCTGAAAGGTCACTTTCATATTCATTCATTTCATATACATTCAAACTTTAACGATAAATGTTCAATATGGTTGTTTTTTGTTTATTGATTTAATTAAAATAAGCTAATAAGCATTTGATAAATTTGCCAATAGTGTAGAAACTTTTTCATAGCGGCCCACGAGGTACGACATAACAAATTTTCATGGTTGCTCTCGTGACTAAATTGAATGCTGCTACAGCGGAAGCCCTTTCTCTATAAAATAATGTACCAGTGCAGGCTCGGCCGCCTACTTTTGCATAATCGGTAAAATGTGGATTGCTTTAGTCGAGACGGGCTACATCTAACTTTAAAAATACTTAATGTCACTTCCCCATAGGGGATATCTGGGTTGAGGCAAACTCTAAATTAGGTAATTAGTGCCACTGACGTTATTGGCATACCAGAGCAGTGTACTAATTATTGGTGTTACGTGTATGTTGATACTATGTCGAATTAACACCAAGATATATTTATAATACAGTCCATAATTGATGATGTTGTCTGTAACATATATACTTAATCCTATTGGTTAGTTATTTTTATGTTGACACGTGTAGATTGTCAAATAGTTTGTTTAACTTGGAAATATTAAGAATTGTGAAGATGTTAAGGTGGAGTAGAAAATGTGCAGATCGAGAGATGATCTCCAAAAGCATCAGTTAGTGTGCTCTTCAATTATTTTCTGTATAGTAGCGTTTTTATAAGCGCGGAAAACATTGCGAAGATAGGCACAAAAATACTACTTAAATAAAACCCTTTGATTAACTTAAAATTACTCCTTTCATTCATCATGGAGTAAATATCAATAAAATATCAGTCACTAAATGTCCAGTATCACCATATTATGAGATGTGTATGAAAAATACAAACTAATTACAAACAAACATCTAAGCGGGATGCACATGGTATGCGATAGCTAGCAAGCGATGAGAGATTTTCAGGATAATTGTAGTGACTCTAGTAACTATCAATGTAATAGAGACACTGTAGTAGAGAAGCACCAAACCACTCTCTTTACGCATTCCTAAATTGGCATTACTTACTTCCTCTACTCTGCGCAGTCTTTAGTTAAGAGTTTGGTACTTTCACAATAGCGGTTAAATATTTACGAGGACCCACTAAAGACTAAGTGTTTAAGGTTTGGAATTCGTAGTTGACAAATGTAACTGCAGTTGTAACAACTAAAAGAGCACTTCTCGTTTTGTAACTGTGCTTGTAATACGTACAAGTGCACTTTGGCTCTGAAACTGTGCTTGTAACAAGTAAACGTGCATTTTCAAGCAAGAAGTAAGAAGCACTTCTCGTTTTGTAAGCATGCTTGTAATACGTACAAGTGCACTTTGGCTCTGAAACTGTGCTTGTAACAAGTAAAAGTGCATTTTCAAGTAAGAAGTACCAGTGCACTTCTCGTTTCGTAAACGCTTTGTAACAACAGTGTACGTCTCGCTTTGCAACTGTAGTTATAACAAGAAACAATGCAAGTCTCTCTTTGTAACAGTGTTTGCAACAAGTAACATGTAACAATGCACTTTTGGCTTTGCAATACTATGTGGAATAAGTGGTTGTAACAAGAAATAATTTACTTTTGGCTTTAACGGTGCATTACCGTATATCTCTTACCTGATTCTTTATTTAATTGCGAATTCATTACTTTCAAATGGTCCAGCAAATTCCTTGATGCTGAGGTAAAGCGTTTGAGATCACCTTCATCTTCGGATAATTGTCGAGCAGAGGTTTCAAACTCCGTTGAATCTATGGCATAACGAATAAAAAAACACATTGAAGATTACATGTTCCTTACAGGTGACACTGAAAAGGCAAGGAAAAGTGATCGCATTCCGCGAGCCGCAACATCTTATCTCACAAACTTGCAGATTAACTAAGTTCCTAGTGACTACCTAACGCAACTCTTAAATCAATTTCTTTTCTGATGAAGTAATTGTGGCTACGTTTACGCATCGCAATAAATTTTCTAACATTGATTAACTATTATCCCTTCACGCACTTAGGCACGTAGCCTGAATAAGGAAAGATAGGGAGCCCTGTTATCCCCTAGAAAATGTGGGCAAAGCGAGCCTTTATTAAAATGTAAAGGCAAATTCTGATTTGTCAACCCGCTTGGTTGTTATAGCGTCAGACGTACGCTCAATTATACTTCGGACATGATCTCTCATGGCGGTGGAAAAAAGTTATTAACCAGAAAGCTGCACAAGAAAATCGATTTCCATTTCAAACAAGAGTCCTATTTACAGAAATGTCTCCTATGCTGAAGGTAACAATGCGACGCGCCTGCCCACCTTACATGTTTGTCACTTTAGTTCCCAGAGTCTTTCATATCCTGCGGTTTGCCTTAATGAAGTTAAAAACTTATTGTACTTCGCGGCAGCCCGTACTACGTTCCTAGGGTGGGTGGGGTGGTCTATGCTTACCCCTCCTACAAAAACAAACTTTTAACCATACCTCCTCTTATAAGCTTCCTATAGACACAATGTGTATACTTACATTTTAACAAATCTTCTTTCAAGGTGTTTTTCTCCCTTTTCCTAGCCAAGGTTTCCTGTTTTGTTAATGCCAATGAACGCTGGGTAACAGAAGCAACAGGACTTGACTTCCCAAGAAGCTTTCCAGCAGATACTGTACTGTCATTGGCAGTCACTGTAGCCTTTCGTTGGACACTGACCTCGTTATCAACAGAACCTGTCAGAATGAATACGAGTGGAATACATATGAATGTGGGACTATCATTACCATCACTATCATCATTATCAAAATTATCATCATCATTGTGATCATCATCATCTCAATCGTTATATTTTGAGCCTTCACTGACCCATAAATATTCGAAATCACCTCACTCCTGAGTTAGCAATGTCTGTATTTATGATCGTATCGGTTGTTATTGCATTGCACAAATGATGCGACGGTGCAATTGTGCTTCCACTAACAGGGGAAGTGTCTCCTGTGCCACTTACACTTGTATAAAGAAGCATAACCAAGGAATTTTGATTTCTCTTTAAATTAACAGTATTTTGGTTGCTGTTCTAACCTCTCAAAAGCAATCATACGTGCTTACACATGCCCTTACGAATGGCTTAACAAATGAAAGCAATCAGGGGGAAAAAAGCAAGGGCGATAATAATGTCTAAAGCGAGGGAGACGAACTTCCTCATCTTCGGCAGCAAACATTTGCATAAGAGTAACTGGGCTTTCTCATTTATGGTCAGAAGTATTCTTATTGTGTGACCTTTGAATGTTTTAGGAGGTGTAGCAGAGCAGCAGTGCATTCCTATTGACCGTCTTCCACGGAGGTACAGGTTGGGAGTGGGGGTATAAAGGAGGACTACTCCTCACTAAATTGGCTTTTCCTTTCAATTTCATCCCTTTAGCCAGCTGGAGCCTTGCATCATTCTCGAAACTTTAGGTACTCAGTTCCACTTGTGAAAGTTTATCGCAACAAACCACCCACTAGTGAAGCAAAGGCAGTTTCGTGGTTGTATCACCGCTTCAAAAGTAGTCACTTTACACGATTTAAGGGATCACATATCACTACAAATTATGTAAGTACTTTACTTTTGTTCCTGAGCTGCTAATGTAAGAATGCGCATCCCTAAACTGAATCATAAAAAACAATTTTTTATACAATTAATATAATATCAATAATTTAAATAACGTATCGGTAATATATCATATAGTGTACAAAAATAGGAAAGTGGGGCAAACTGCAACATAAGTGTCTTGATTGAGATACGACGCTTCCAATTTATGTGAAGTCAAGTTTAAACTGCAAGTCATCAGACTGTTAAATGCGCAGGCTCACAGCCAGGATCTATCGGGGGGAGGGGGGAAAGTCTGAATAAACTTTTTAGGGGTGCATCAAAGTGATCAATATTTTTTGTCAGTCTATTTAACCCTGTTTTGACAGTGGTCAACAATTCACCCTAGATGAATAAAATATAATGTATATCATTAATATGTTGCGCATGTGGCCGCGTAAAAGATTGCTTTGAAAACCACTGACTCGGGTGCGATCCCCCCCCCCCCCCCCCCCAAAAAAAAAGTCTTTACGAAATTCTCCTCACCACCATTAATCACTAGCAAAAAAGTATTCTGTGCGAGGGTAACTGGGGGGAATAATCCATCACTTATATATGGAGTCAAAAAGCTACTAAAACTAACAACTAGTTGCTTTGAAAATCAATTTTGAGTGTTCATACAGGTTTTTCATTTTCAAATTCCCTGCCGTTTGCAGATTACCATACAAACACATATAAGAAAGCTTTAACATCATCCCACGTAAACAATAGGATGGAAACCATGGCAATGGGCGCATGATATGGAGCTTATCTTTATGGCCGAGTCATCATAAAGATATTTTTCTAACTGTGGAGACCTGGTACTGACACAATCACAGGATCTACATGAAATAGGGTCAAAACAAAAAGTAACAATTGCGACTAGTACAGTGTCAAATAACAATTAAGCATTTCATACTTTGATTATAAATCGAAGAGTTGGCCAGTTTACTCGCTTCTGCATTTTCTATGGAGGGTAGACGAAGACTCCCCTGTGTAGATGGTGCACCCTGTGAAGATAGTAAATATCACAAGACAGCAAGTTTAAAATTACTCTAACTTGCTTACATAGTGTTCCAAATGAAAAAATCAAAGTAGTAACAACTTTGGGTACTACATGGATTAAACAAAGTTGTCATTATGTTGCTAACAACGTAACTGAAGAAATCTTAGGTTGGAGCCATCGATGGAATATCTTATCCCATCTTCGAGTCCTAAGTTGTTGACAGTTGATATCGATACTCGGAACGTTCTTTCTTATACCTTGCTCCGCACCTCTGGAACCAGTTGCATCCCTCACAATTAAGGTCAGCTTTTGGCAATGACGTCATTTATGTTAATGTTGTGTTGGTATAGGACTATGAACATGATCATTGCTATTAAACATGCCATAGTTACCATTTCACAATAAACCAGAACCAGAAAATGTACTCATGGCCTTTTCGAGCATATAAATTCAGGAAAATTATGTTTGTACAAATCAATAAATTTTATGCTCAGTTAATTTTGAACCATAAAGCCGTTGTTAGTATGTTTAAAGACCAATCTTCACAAAATTGGAGAGTTATAAGCCTGCAAACATAGAAAACATTTACAAAATAACCAAAATAGATACGAGAGTGTATATCGAGCTGTTAAAAGTTAATGCCGAAAAAATGGGACAGAAATTTTACGGAACTGAATCGATTGCATTGGTATGACGTTCAATCGATACGTTGGAGAAGAGGTAAGTGAGATTGTGTCAGATATGAAAGATTTTTCTCCCTCAGTCAAAAACAGGAGAAAAGGGTCTCTTGAACTACATCATTAAAAGGGCTTATCATTAAAGGCACTATTGAACGGTCCCATTAACAAATGGCTGCTGCTATATAAGCTATATTTCTCGTAAAAGTTGTTTTGAAAACAACGTAACGGTGATAATATGGGAACTTAATTTTTCAGATGATTTCATGTTGAAAGATAATCTACTTTAAACTGCAGCTTTCCTACCATACTTTCAATGCATAGCCCTTTCATATTGATTGTTGTTCAACTTTGTAATGGTAACGCGTGGGCCTTTCAAACTACAGATGTTATTCTGCGTGAAATAATGTTACAGCGCAACTCAATTATGTAATACTTGACTTCAACAATATCTGCTACGCAAAGCCTGGTTCTCACACATCATTACACTGCTCGTTGACAATCTTAAGATTGTCTACGACGATCGCCGATGTAGTGTTCCCATAAGATGCTTGTCTCCGATAATCACCAATGCTGCCGCTTCCCATACTGTGACGTAACTGATGAAAACAAACAGCCTCATTCTGAATACAGTTTGTGTTGCAACTGTTGTATACTAGTGACACCAAGACACGATAGCCAAATTTTCAATGGACTATCATCGCAACAACCCCCCCCCCCCCCACCCCGCTCCACAAAATTTGGTTCGTCGGCGATGATCGCGGATCATCCAAACTCATGTTCTCATACTCCGCAAGCATCGTAAAGTCTCGATTGCCGACGGTGATCTGTGAATCATGAGAACCAGGCTTAAGCTACCTGGTCATATGGTGAATGTTACCAATTATCAAGTGCTACAAATTACAAATCTCAAGTAGTGCTGGCAGCAACCGCAGCATTTTCCATGTTTTTGGTCATTATTTCAAGCATATCCCCTGCAATACTTGCATATACCGATCTTTATCTTGTTATTCACCCTTGCCAGGTCCGTTAATTACGGCATACTGGTTCATGACAAGTCACAGGTGAAGTCTGTAACTCTTTCTAGAGGGATTCAGTTGTCTATCCCGAAGACAAGTGAAAGTACAATAACGATACAGAATGAGATCTTTCTTTTATAAGATAGAAAGGCTTGAATTCTATTATACGAGACTACTACCGTGTCCGATAGTAGCAACACTTACACTTGACCGAATCAAATAACCACGGGGCTAATGTCATAACTACAAGGACAAAAAAGAAGAAAGACTGGTCGTCATTAAAGGCGATCTATTGCCAAGGCGAGAAGATTGATATAGTACTTCTTTCATGCCCCCTACATAGCAGAGCAACAGCCATACGGATTTCCTGATGCAAAATACATTTGATTGCTCTGTTGTAGTTTAAGCAAACTATCTGATATGAAAAGTAATCCGGCATAGTGTAACTGATGTCTTAAGCGACGTTAAGTTAAACTTAGCATATCGTGTAGTGTATTGGCAACGCTCTTACCTGACTACAATCCCGTGGGGTAGTTCGGTTCGTAGGGTGGATGTTGATAACACCTGTAAAATAGTACACGTCCCCTTTCTTCGGAGCACTGGAAAATGCATTCCTATGAAAGTCTGTGAAGGAGTACATCATACAAAGGATTTTCTTGACTGATCTAGTGATTTCACTTATTGCATAACTTTGCCACAGCTGCAAGAAACAAATGCGAAGTATATTAATTTGTGGCTCGACAGGCAACTTCTTTGCCAGCCGTAAACTGATTTACAATAACTAAATTTTAATGTTATGTCACGTCATGTAAGCTTGTAATGCCGCTGACCCAGGCGAGCATAAAGACAACGACGATGGCAACGACGAAGATGATGCCAATGACGATGTTAAGAGGTATGGTCACGAGAGCAAGTATTATGATAAAACGATGATTGTAATGATTGTGATAATGGCAACAAAGTCATGAGTGATGATCACAATAATGGTAATTATGACTATTACAATATTTTAGATGAGGGTGACAATAAAGATCAAGTCACAAGATGAGCAAGTTCATACAAATTACACCAAAGAATCAAATATGTGCTTTATAACAATGATTTGGGTGTCATATTAAAAACAAATGGAATAGGCCTACACACTTACTATAAATAAAAAAATGCTGCAGCACACTGCCAGTATGACCTAGGTACACAGGATTTCAAGTGTGGAAATAGAAACAATCGTGGAGAGAGATAACTGTACAAAGAACAGAAAGAAAACTTCGAAGGCAGGTACAAAGGAGCAGAAGAAGAGAACACGAAAGCACATTTGTCAAAGATATCCAAAATCACTTTGGGAAAAGGACAGTGAAAAAACTAAAAAAATTAAATAAATAAAAATTTAACAGCTGAGGTATTGATGAGCACTTGTTTCTGGACGGCAATAATTGGAGGAGAATCATCTAAGGTTCAACTTGGAAAACAGACTTTAGATGAATGTAGAATGAAAACCCTATGAAAACGGTGATGCTGCTACTGCTGCTGCTAGTTTTACAATCATATTACAGATTTGGGATATGACAAAACAACAAAAAAGCATTATGACATACAGTATCAGCAACAGAGACGTTAAAGTCACACTTTTTGAGAAACTTCGCTTAAAGTCGACTCTTTTAGCAAATGGTAACTCTTCCATTCTATGATCTTGAATTAACTCTATAAACCCTGAACAAAGAGTACAGCCTCCATGAAAAAGTGGTTAAAAAGGTTTGCCCATCAAGAGTTTACGCCAACAAAATTAAGGCAGCATCAATGAAACGTATGAATATGCAAGGGACAAAGTTTTACTAAAAACAAGTCTAGTAAGGAGCAAGCATCAAACACATCACTGTCTTTCACCAAAATATACATTTACAGCAATGAGGAGGCATGCAAATGGGTAACTGCAACACTAGGCCCACCTTTGCATCAGCATCATCTTCATCACTAAGGCACTGGATGCTTGATGACGAAAATGTACGAATGTGCTTCTTGAGTTTAGTGAGGATGTCAAATGTTCTGTCCTTTAGCTCTTCATCTCCTATCAGCTAGTGGAAAACAGTACAACTTTCAAAATTACTGCAGCATTAAATTTAAATAAACGTTAGTATGTATAGTCCTAAATAAAATTAAAATGACTTGATTATTATTCATTATACCTGCACATACATAATCATGTGCTGCAGCATGCTCCAAAAAGTGAGGGGGGGGGGGGAAATTTAACTGCAAACACCATCACTTCCATTTATCTATAGATAGTATTGAAGCTAGATTCGCATGACATATGCTATTTTAGCAGCACAACTAATTATACATTCATATCTCTTTGACCAAAAAAGTGGAGGCCCAAGTCCCCTTCCCCCTGTTGCTGCAACCTTATATATGTATATATGAAGTGTAAAGACATAAGTAAGAGCATAATAACATATAAAAGAACTAAAATTCCCTGAGGCAACTGATGAGATTTGGTTGATAACAACCTTTGTCAAATCTACTACACTGAAGATACCAGTTAATTGATCAAGAGGCCCTCAGTACCCTATGCCAAGATTACAAAATTGATCTTGAACAACAGATGCCATTGAAAGGTGTGCAGTGTATAATGAACAGAGCAAATTTGTTAAATACTGTGATAATAATTCTCAGAACACTGGCATCATTTCACATTACAAGAAGTAAATAATACAAACTTAAAATTCAATAGTTCCCTTGCAAAAGCTTGAACATTGAACCTTTGTCTCACAAGATTACATGTGTAGTGACTAAACAACTGCATCTTCTTTAACTAAAAGTATGTCAATTGTGCTCAAATCTTACTCATTACTTATTGCATCCTTTACTGCACAGATCAGGGGGCACTTTTTGTACATGTCACCTTTTACCAGAAAAGATTGCGGTGGCAGGAAATGCAAATTTGTAATGATGAAACTTACCTCGAGTTTCCACACTACCAAATTTGAAAATACGGACAGATCTTTCACAAATTCCTGTAAGATAAATTGAAAGGAAGAAGACCATTATAAATCCAATGAAAAGCTAATGGTAAGAAGTTTTCACTGGATTGCAAGTAAGACATTGTTGGACTTGTGTCCCACCCTAGCATGGTACAAGCCATTAAAGTCTAAATTGGGTACTAAAGTGCAAGAAAGTGTTCTTTGGTGGGTTGCCTCCTAAAATCTGCTTATAGCCACACAATTCCAGTTACATGCAGAGTACCTCCACCTTACAAAATTCCTATATAGAAGAAGATCAATTTAAGTCAATATAGTGTTGACACTGTGTTGATTGATGTTTTCCTGTGATTAATGTTTGTGTTTAAAATAAAATCAAGTGTAGATGGTAATTGGATTAGAGAAGATTCTGATGAGTGCAGTTATGGCGTTTTAGTATTTCTCTCCTTGACTCTCCTTGATATGAACCCACAGATATTATAGTCAATAACACTTTTGAACAATATATGTCAATAAATCAGCAATTTGGAACTGCTGTGGCCTAGTGGATAAGTTCCTGGCCTTCAGTTCAAGAGCACTTGACTCCCCTAAGGTCCACCAGTGATGTCAGTGAGGGCATCCAGTATTACAGTGCTCCATGCTCCAATAATAAGTCCCATGAACATGGGCACATGTCAACCCCCTTAAGTAAAAGAATACTTTAATCGACATAGAAAAGAATACTTTAATCAGGATAGAAAAAATAGCCTGTGTTGAAAGATATACAGATAGCATCATATCAATAACTACCCACAAACACCTCTTCTAAATATAGACCTTACAGATCAATCAATACCATAGGGTCATGTCACATGTCATCATATATATCGAATGAAGTAACCAAAGCCTCCAGCTTTATCATTTTTAAATCGTATGGTTTTCTCATTTAAACCAAATACTAAGATGAATACTTTTCCGAGTAGTCAATGAACATAATCATCCAGTTACCTTAAACTGCTGTAGCAATTGTGAAGATGATGTTGCATTTTCAAGATCAGTAAGATTCTGCAAGATCTTCTGTGCTAGATCACATATTGCATGAATCTCAGCCTCACTTATATGAAACAGGATCTCTTGCAATGTACAAAGTATTCCCTCAAAGTGGAAAACTAAGTCATTCTTCATTTCCTTTGAAAATGTATGCCATTTTGTCTTCTGGCTCACTGTTTCTAAATACCTGAGGTGACCTTCCTGTTTTCTACATGCATTCTGTATCAAGGACCTTGTTTCCTGTAAAAGATAGCAAAAATAACAAAGTAATGAATTCTTGACGTAGATACTATACTGTACATACATGGAATTCTAGTTGTATGCATTTTAAATGTAGAGGTAGTAGTCTACTTGCTGACAATGCTACAGTCCAGTGAGAAGGCTAGGGGGAAAATACTGTGGCAATTCCAATTTGTGACTGTTGTGTTTTAACTTGATCACCTGATCCTGATTGACAAGTTAGTATTCTTGTTACACAATTTAAATATATTTGCAAGCTGATTAAGAAGATATTCCTATTCTGTTTATAAGATAGTTCATCACCTGTACATGCTATTAAAAGTTCTGTAAGAGTCATTCATATGTAACCAGGTCAGGGTTACATTCCAATTTCGTAGGTTACACAAGTTGTAATTGAATCACCCTTCTTGGCAGTAGTGACACCGCATGACACTGTTTGTATGTGTAATGAGGATTCTCGAATCTTCCCTGTTACATAGTTACAGTAACATTGCCTTTTGCCATTGAGTAATCAGTTTGTTTACATTTTTGTGCTTTGAATTGTTGGGGAATCCCCTCTCCCCCTGCAATTTCTCAAGGTTTCTGTTCACATCATTGTCACTGACACAGCACTGTTATAACGGTAAATTTATAACATAGTATATTGTAACATATTTAGGATAAATAGGCCTCATTTATCCTCATTTAGTGCAGTATTTTGATCTCCTGAATGGCTGGAGTTATTCATCAGAATGTTCATTACATGAGTAGTTGCTACCTGTTTGTATTGGATTGACTTTGCCAGAGGGGAATAAAAGACCAAAGATACATTCTTGTATCATTATCATGTCAGGATCTACCTCACCCTAAAATTATCTATGCACCTTGCCATATGGCCATTACACATATAGTCACTGCAAGTAGTTGTGTAGCCTAATCAGTTGAGATCAGTCAGTCAGAATAAGGTGGCCATAGTGGTGGTAACAGACTTAATGTTTGCTCCTTATATCGTCTCATTCTGGAATATGGAATATATGTTTAATCCAAGGCAAAAATATAACAGTGATATCTGAAGAAATATATTAACATTACTTAAATGTCATTTATCTTTCCATATTCAAGATATCAGTAAATTTCATCATAAGTGAAGTTGGCAAAACTCTCAGCATATATTAGATATTGTAGTGTAGAGTGAAGAAAGGAAAGTAGGCAATGTTTTAGAGTTGACAACGCTGTGGGAAGAGAATCTTGCATGTGCAGAAGAAACAAAGACAGGAGATAAGAAGAATTGTTAAGAGAGTCAAAAAAGGGATGGAAGATGGAGTACTACCATATGGAGGTAGATGCCTGCTGGTATATTGAGCAAGGTCTGATCAGCACCTTTCACCATAGATTCTGCTGTACAAACCTAGAGATGCAAACATTTATTAAAGATGCACAGATAGGGCATCATTCTGGAACTGGTTGTTGATAGAGGATGATTCTTGACTCGAAACATAGCAGTTGACACCAGTGCCAGGTTACCACCTCTGGATGGAGGGGCCCCACCACTTCAAAAAATGCAGTTGAGGAAGAGGGGCCAAAAATGTGAAGTGGTAGCTCCTTATGAAGGTATGGTGCCAGATTGGGTTGTGGAGCTGTCAGCTGTAAAGCACCATAGTAGGTGTATATATTTCCTTCCACAGTACATGGTTGAGAAAACAATTATGTTCATATATCAGGATCTGCAATATATATCTAATTCCATTGTTATAAAAAGGAAAATATTAATTGTTACATTCATGATGATAACAGGGATGACAAATAATGACAACTATGATCATGGCACCATTGTTGTGCACCTTGGACTTGCCATTATAAAGGGTTTGGGTAGTGCATGCACACATTGAAATACAATTTATGAAACATTTTATTTCTCTTATGAAATTATAAGAATGGATACAAAATAAAAGTGAATAAATAAAATAATGTCACCATCAATCTTTTAATAAATCAAACTAAACTTTATGAAATGAGAACACTAGATTAGCAGGGATCTATATCAAAAACATTACAGTGAGGTGTAGACTGAACCAATATGCAGTGGCAACTTACTGTGATAACTGTACAAATTAAAAAGGCAAATAAAAACTGTAAAGACTAACCCCATCTCTGATATCTCCAATGCAATCTTTGACCACTTTAATAAAATTATGCACTGTTTTCTGAATGGATCCCAAGTGTTGCTCAAACTCTATACTACTATCCTCTTTCTTCAAAAGGGTTTGGCATTCATAAACCAAATGCTTTATCTGAAAAGTAAAACACATGTAATACTGCACATCACTATCAAATTTAACATAAGAAAATTGCATGAAAATTTGTAAATATTTACATAACATTGATTTGATTTGATTTCACCCTACTCAAGGCTGAAGCCACTTCTAGGAACTTTCCTCTTTCATGTTATTCATGCTCTTTTTGGTTGCAGTACCCTCTCTGTTCTATCTCTCCAAACATAGTTTTCCCACTTCACAAGAGCAGTACCCCCAGGACTGTGATATCCATGCAACACATGGATAATTGGAGTCTCCATTGTAGACTAAATGAAAAGAAACTTGTATGAATCTCCTGGACAATGGATCCCAGATAGATGAGCCTAAACTGACCCTAGCATCAGCTGAAAACAATGGCACATGTGAAATAGTGTTGTTATACAAGCTGTCTGCCCTCTAAACATAATGGTCATGTAATCTGTCTAGAGAAGGAGTGACAGTGACTCATAATATACCAATAGGGTCTGCATGGTAAATGTTTCCTCCACTCCATTTCCAAAGCCTCAACAACAGGAGGGAATGTTGCATAAAGCTTGTGCTTATTGAGATTTTAATCAAGAGAATATTAAGAAGTATCATTACAGATGCATGCTGGCCAAAAATTTTCAATGTGAAAGAGAAATAAATTGTTTAAATGATTGAAAGGAGGTGCAGATATTCACTTTGACAAAATAATAAGTAAAGCCCTTTTGGACAAATGCAGGCCAATGACATTGCTCTTTTATACTCCCTCCAAAGCCACCTTCAATTATTTTGTAGTATGCCAATTGCCAATTCTATCAGTTGTGTTCATTTGTAATAAAACAAAATAATGTATAGCACTATAAAGTGTGGCAGCAATTTAAACATTGTAGTAGGTTGATATGTGAGAAGGCACTTCATCCACTTTCTGGGTTACTAGCAACTATCATATATGAAAATGTAAAGGAAGAGATGAAGGTGAGAAGGGGAGTATATCAATCTATTTTTAAAAACTTAATTACATCTGGAATGATATTGTGGTAGGAATTCTAATGTAAATAATTGGAGATGGGGGATGATGGGTTTGATCACAGTATCTATAAATCCCTTCAATATCAGCTGTTTTTTCTTATTAGGTACATGGTAGCTATTAACTGAATATAGTGAATACCTTTTGTTAAATGTAGCAACAAGTGTAGTATACTTTTGCAGGAAGCATAGCAATTGGGGGCAGGTGATGCATTTTTTAAAAACAGTTTTCTCATGTATGAATCCACTTGATAGGTATTGTTCATTTAGAGTATGCTGTGTCCCCAACCTCCTTTGAGCACCATTGCTGTAGCCCTAAATTGCATGGTAACTTAATAATGTGAAGTCAAGTTATGTGTAAACTTAATGACTTGCATTGGTTTACCATTTCACACCTAAAATTCAAGCAAAGGGCAAAATTTTGTTGTGGATAAAAACAAGGGTAATGCTTCCAAACAAAATGTATCATAGCAGCACTAATTTTAATGGTACCAAATATACTCTCTTTGAAGTGTGCAGGGCTAGCGTATGCCATGGATCACGGTCATTCTGCTTTCTTATGTCACAGCATTTTCAACAATAAGTTTTAAGTTATCAGCTACGCCCCTTGATGTTTTGAAAACAACTAAGATACTATATATCACATGTATACATATTAAAACCAATACAAGCTCAAACATGTCACAACTTTCCAGCTAAGCATAGGAAGAGCTGTCTCAAATTCCAATCCCAGGATTTTACTTTCCTGAGAAAAGTCTCATACTACCATTACATTAATGGATATTTTCTTGCCAGTTGCTTCATAACACATGTTGTGATTGATCAAAACTTGAAACCACGATGCTGTAACCATACATCCTTTATTCCTTGAACCACCTTAACCTTATATTACTTCAGTGCTATAAATGCTTCAGTAAAATGTAATTTTCCTTTGCAAACACAAAGTAACCACAAACCTACCCTCTCACAAAGCCTTTTGAATGGTGTAGATTTGGATGCCATTGTATGCATTCCCACTTTATGTCAACATATCTTAGGAATAATGTTGAACAAAATGTGACCAAAACAAAGAATCCATCAGGGGTTACCACCGTCTCCAACAGGCCTGTGGATATAAGCAATAGGAATCCTTCATAAGCAACTAAATAAAAATTCTGATGACCTGAGTTGCTGTAGTCTAGCAGATATGTTCCTTGCCTTCAGTCTAAGAGGGTCTGGATTTAAGTCCCAGAGGGTGACGCCAGGAAGAGCACCAGGTCTTAAAGTACTCTATGGTCCAGAAACAAGGTAAGTCCCATGTACATGGGCATCCATCCAACTCTTGCTAGAACATGCGAAGATAGCAACGTGTTGTGAACATATTCAAGAGGTGGTTGGCCACTAACATGTGGGTGGGGTGGGTGCAAAAAATCAGCTGCTTGGTTGGTGTTTTCACGAGCTCCTCAAACTACTTTTATGAGCTATTATAAGAACCTGCGTAAATGAAAGCCCCATAAATCCGACAGTGGTAAGGTTTAATTACCTAAAATCCTTCGTTCTATCAAAATATTGTCATCCCACTTATACTCTCCCAATTTTACAATTTCTCCCTAAAAGTTCTTTTATTGTTTCAGCAAAAACTACACTAATATCTGCTTAAGTATAGGAAGACGATATGATGAGACGAGGGGAACTTTTATGCTACAAAACTTACAGGAATCAACTTTGTTAATTGACTATGCATGAAGATGATAGTAATAAGGTGAGGCCCTATATTATGTTATGTAAAGGCGTTCTATTGCAGTAGCAGAGTGAAAACTGATTGTAATATGAATGATAACAAAACGCACCATAGTCAGGTACTTATCCCTCCTCTCCCATAAATTTCGGTAAAAATGTAACAAACAAACAAGATCTTCTCCCACCGCATTCCACCTTTCATGGAACGTTCGAATCAATAACCAGGCATCTTGGATAGGCTAATGGTCGAAATAATGTGAGATTCTCCAGATTTACTCGTCTCACCTACTACTACTACCCAGAGCTTGTTGGGCAAGCAAAAGCTTTTCCTTCCTGTCTGGTATGTGCCATGGTTGAATCCTAAATATTATGATGCATATTTTCCGTTATGTTCAGATAAACTTGTTCCTGCCTCACGACATTTAAGTCATGAGCTTTGATACATTGATGAATTCAGTCACGGTGTGATCTCACTGTATTACATGCACCCCTGACTCGAGATCAGGAGATGCTTTAACCCCAAACAAAAGATATTTAAGTACTAGTAAAAGAAAGGGTTTGTATTCGTGTTACCTACCTGATTACCTACGTGCGATTTTCAATCCTAAAATTAATCCATCGACCTCCTGATGGCTGGCAAATGACCACCGAGTCTTAACGAGTTGAGCAGTACGTTGATGGAATGTTATGGACCTCTCTTTCAATATTTGCTTCATTAAAACAGCAGGACATCACCTGATTGGATAAAGGTCTGCTGTCATGGAAACCACAAGCGTTCTTGATGCTGAGAACATGTGGTTTTGTGGTTAAAAAGTAGAATCTGTGTATTATTTAGATACCAGTTAACGTAACTCAGAAGAGTTGTCTTGAAGCGGGAGGCACTGGGAGCTCAGTAGCATCCAACTTGATATGTTAGATCAGTGGCGTAATGCGTAGGTGCCCCGAAGACTTTCAAGTCATTATATGCTTCTGCATAAATCTATTTGCTTCATTTTTAAACGTCTTTGTAATGTTTTTATGTGTAAAGGAACTCATCATCCAGAGTCAACCCCTACGCCCCCCCTCCATGCGCAGTTATTGCAAGCATTGGGAAATCTCTTTGAGTCATACTTGCATTTATGGCTATGAACGTCGTTGTACGGATGTAGCCTGGTAACTAATTAGTATTCATATTGTATCTTCCGCCTGTATAAAGTCTCTGTAACTCGTCTT